>JBBYHO010486875.1:30470-66161 GCA_038382025.1 Adansonia gregorii
TGATAATTAACGACTAAAAGAAATAAAGATGGATCAAAATAGATAACATACTAATTTCTTTGAGTTACTTCAGAATTAGATCAAAACATCATGAAAATCTTAGTTCACGTCTTAATTTTTAAATATTTTAGGAAGTGTTAAGGGTGGATAACTAATGGTCTTAGATAGAATTCTAACGATGGAGGAAGCTCAACCTTTTAAAAGATATGCATTATTTTGTTTTGGTTGACAAGGGAATTGATAGAAATGTCAGGTCCACATTCATAATTGTTTTTATTTTGTTTTCGTCCACATTCATAATTGTGTAATTCATAGGTTTAAAATAAGGAAGCAAGAAGAAACTATTAAAATGGATACTACTTTAAAATCAAAAGGTAAGTCAATCTTTTTTCAAAGAGCATAAATATTAGATTACTTCAACCTTATCAAGGTTTGTTTTCAAGCGATTGTACTCGATCAAATTCTTACTTACTTGGCTGTACTCGATCAAGTCTTGCTATTTTTTACTTGGTTAAACTTTAGACCTTGAGATCAAACTTTTCTTTCACTTTTGTTTGACGTGATGGTTTAACCCTGGTCAAACTTCTTTTCACTTTTGTTTGACATGATGGTTTAGCCCTGGTCAAACTTCTTTTCGTTTTTGTTTGACATGATGGTTTAGCCCTGGTCAAACTTTTTTCGCTTTTGTTTGACATGATGGTTTAGCCCTGGTCAAACTTTCTTTCATTTTGGTTTGACATGATGGTTTAACCCTGGTCAAACTCTATTTTTACCTCTATTTGACATGATGGTTTAGCCCAGGTCAAACTTTTTTTTGCTTTTGTTTGACGTGATAGTTTAGCCTTGGCCAAACTCTTTTCTGTATTTTGTTTGGCATGATGGTTTTTCACTTTCGTTTGATGTGATGGTTTAGTCCTGGTCAAACTTCTTTTTGCTTTTATTTGACATAATGGTTTTACCCAGGTCAAACTTCCTTTTATATCTCGTTCGACATAATGATTTAGCCCTAGTCGAACTTGTTACATGTAACCTTAGGTATTACCTTTGTATCTTTTGTCTACCCGTCGGCCTAGTCCAGAGTAACTCATTTCATTTGTTGACCTGATTACTTGGTCTCAGTCAATTTATCTTAGTGGTTGGTTTGTGTGTTTTCACCCCAACCAACTTATTTTTAATAATAACTTCACTATAGGTTAAAAGTTCCTCTTCAAATTAGTAAACTCTAATATATATGTTCATATCTCATTTTTCTTAAACTTTGTGGCCCAGACGAAATTGTGTCTATTTGGTCTTTGTCTTATTCATGATTCTCAACAACGAACGAAGAGAGGCAGCTATAGACACCTAAATTCATCCAAGCTATCTATCCCCGAAAGTCTCAAATATTCAAAAATGAAAGTGTAATGGCTACTCTGATGGAGGTCAGCTTCCACCAAAGGGGTTTCACATTTTTGTAATTTTAATCAGTCATATGTAAATAACTGTATATGCATATGATGGAAAAATTCATTTTTCGAGTATAAAGGATGAATCAGCAAAGGAAAAAAAAATTTGTTTTTGAACAAGTTCTTGACAAATTTTGGAAATTACCTCTGCGGATGATCTCACGGCCAATTTCTCTAATTTCAGGAATTTTCTGAGCTTTTTTTGAAAAACTCAAGAAATTGGTGGTCGAATATTTTTACCGACACTGGTGTGGTTTTATGCCAATTCCCACCCAGAAAAATCATAAATATTCAAGGAAAAATATGTATTGGCATTTTCTATCGTGAAATGTTAAATTTTAAATTTTATAAATTAATTTTGAATTTTATAATCTTATGAAAATCGTGCTCGTAAATTTTACTTTTGATTCTTGTTGATCTATTTTTAGAAATTTTACAACTTCATTTTCTTTATTTTAGAAATTAATGTTTTGAATAATAGGTGGTCTTCAATTTGTTTTACTTCAGTGTCAATGAAATTTCGTATTTTTTTCGATATTGAAACATGAGTTTTTCTTTACTCGTAAAATTTTTGGTGGAATCCTCTCAAGTTTTAAACATCAAAATTCATCAAATATTGTCATTTAACTCCCATTAAATCAGTTTTCAAAAATTCAATTTATTTTATGAATTTTAAAATTTTTCCTATTACTAAAATACAGAGTTTCTACTCCATAAATGTTTTTAGTAGGATTTTTTGAAGTTCATAATTTTTAAATTCTTTAAATATTATTTTTAATCCAAATTAATCAGTTTGTAAAAAAACTCAATTTATTTTATGAGTTTTGAGTTTTTTTCATATTTGTCAATTTTTCCTTAGTAAAGGTTTTTCTCATAAAATTTTGCAAGTTTGCTATTTTTAAATATTTTTTCGTATATAAATAATTTATTTTTAGTATTAAATTGAATTAAATTGATCATTTGAAATTTTATTAAAAAAACATAATTTTTAATTTTTACAATTTAATCTTTTAATTAATTTTTATTTTATTATTTTATATATTATATACGAATATCAATCAAAATATCTCTAGACATAAAAAATGTCATGCATGACATCACTCTAAAATAACAAGAGTATCGGCTTATGACACATTTATTAGTTCTAACCTAACAAGTAAGCTTAACTTCAAAAAAAAAAATCTATTGGAAATGGCATGAAACTTTCAGCCAAGGAGGATTTTTATCCATCCTCCTTGGCTGAATCCTCCCCTATAAATAAGGGAGGATGTTATTGCATAGGGTTTTCTTTTTTTAGTTTGGAGAAATAAAAAAAAAGTTAAAAAAGAGAAAATACTTGAAAAAATGATTTAAAAACTTTGTTAAGGTAAATCCCCACTGTAATATTTGAATTTTTGTTTGTTTGATGCATGTTTCTTCTCTTTGGTGAGCCAAAAATATGCTTAAGTTCATGAATTTTTTTCTCTATGTTGAAAGACTATGCATAATGGCCATGAACTAATTTCCTTGATTTTATTCTTTTTTTCTTGTTAGTAAATTATTTTTCTTCATGAATCATGTTTATGTTGATATAATGTTGGTTTTGGTGTTGTGTTTGTCATATATATGTTCATATATATATATGTTATTTCTTTTAGAATTTTCTTGTTATTATGGTGAAATTACATGTTTATGTGCTTATTTTTGTAATTTTATCATATAATGGTGCTAATTTGTGTTAAATGAAATATGAATAGGTGATTACTGAGTTTAGAAAATATGGTTGGTAGGTTGTTTAGGTGTTGGCCGAAATTCATGCTTGTATGTGTGTTTTTGGGGTTATTTTGTAAATACAAAAAGTTTAAAGGCTAATCTATAAAAAAATAAAAAAATTGTTTAGACCTATATGTTTGGCCGAATCTTAAAAAGTATTTTTGCTATGTTTTGCTGCTGATTCCAAGTTGATTACATGCCTTAATGATATGTTCTCATGATGGTTTTGGTTGATTCGGGGACTTAATTGTAAATGTTTAAAAGTTTAGGGACTAGTTTGCAAATGATAGATATTTCTTTGTTTTATGGTTAAAGGATTTGACCAAAAGCTTCATGGATAATTTGGAAACTGATTTTGGGTATTTCACACCATATTTTAGGTATTTTTCACACATTAAAAGGTATTTTGTAATTTGTCAAAGTTTAGGGGCTAGTTTGCAAATAATAAAAATATTTTATTTTTTGGTCAAAAGTGTTTGACCAAACCTTCTTGTGGATGTTCTTATGATTTACATGCTGATTTTTACCTGATTAATTATATTTTGTGATGATTTAGGTTATTATTTTTTGCTTAGGTACCTAAGTGTGAAGTCGAGAAAGTTTATGAACCCTTGGGAAAATTTATATTTTGAGGACAAGATGATTATCTTTAACATGAAATCATCTGTTTAGATTATTTTAAATATTTTTAGCATCCCATTGGTGGTGCTAAAAATATAAAAACCTTTCGTATTCTTTTGGTTCTCCGTTAAGTTAAGGACTCATTAGTAATTTTCATACTTTAGGTCATTTTGGTAATCTTAATTGCCTATCTAGAGTAACGATCATCATTACTTGTCCTTTCGAGTCCATTAGGGGTACCGAGATACTTTCATGTCAAAGGTATACCTCAAGGGCATTTTTGTAATTTTTCTCATCGGGATGCTTTTTGCCAAAGGTGAAAGTTTAAGGTTCCATTAGCCTTTTAAGGTTCTTTTTGAGTCTATTAGGGGTACCAAGATGCTTTCATGTCAAAAGTATACCCCAGGGACATTTTTGTAAGTTTTTTCATTGGGGGCTTTTATGCCAAAGGTGAAATTTTAAGGTTCCTTTAGCCTTTGAAGGTCCTTTTTTAGTCCATTAGGATTACAGGGATACTTTTATGTTGAAGGTATACCCATGGACATTTTCATAATTTTTCTCATCGAGGTGGTTTTTATGCCAAAGGCGAAAGTTTAAGGTTCCTTTAGCCTTTTAAGGTCATTTTTGAGTCCATTAGGGGTACCGGGATACTTTCATTTTAAAGTTATACCCTGGGGACATTTTCATAATTTTTCTTAATCGGATGCTTTTATGCTAGTGGTGAAAGTTTAAGGTTCCTTTAGGCTTTTAAGGTGATTTTTAAGTCCATTAGCGCTACCGGGATACTTTCATGTCGAAGGTATACCTAAGAGGCATTTTCATACTTTTTCTCACCAGGGGGCTTTTATGCCAAAGGTGAAATTTTAAGGTTCCTTTAGCCTTTTAGGACCATTTTTTGAGTCCATTAGGGGTACCGGGATACTTTCATGTCAAAGGTATACCTCAAGGGTAGTTTCATAATTTTTTTTACTGGGTGCCTTAATGTTGATGGTAAGCCTTAGGAATATTTTAATTTTCCTTTGAACCAAATCCTAAGTAGTTACTGGGTGCCTTAGTGTCGATAGTAAGCCTTAAGAATATTGTAATTGTTCTTCAAGCCTAGTCTTAAGTAACCACTGGGTGTTTCTATGCCAAAGGTATACTTTAATGATAGGTTCATTTTTCTTTTATCTTTTAGTCCTTGGATTTGAATTAGTATTTCTTTGTCCAGACTGAGTCATATATCCTTTATTTTTGTTTCAAATAAAATTCATATGTCTTTGAAAAATAAAGGCAATGTCTAGGAGTTAGAATGGTGTCTAAAATTCTTCCCACCCATATGTGATAGGGGTTTTACGAATAATGACGAAGTACCTTTTTCAAAATAGGAATCAAGAATTTTATACAAATAAAAAAAACCTTTCATATTCTACCAGATACTCCAGTAGGATGTGAAAAACATTTTTTAGAACCTTTTATGTCCCTTTGGTTCTCCATTGGGGTATAAAAAGGAATAATGAAAACTTTCGTGTCCCATTGGTTTTTCAGTGAGGATACGTAAAATGTTTTTTAAAATACAAAACCCTGATTTTCTCTTATGGAATAATAAAATCTTATTTTAACAATATGAGAATTATAATTAAATGCCACATATTGAAGCCGAATAAAAATTAAAATTCAAGTTAACATGTAATTAATAAGGTATCGATTTTCGAGCATCACGAGAGGGTCGATCATTACTTGTGATTGTAACTGACTCTCGAACCTTTTTATATGATCTTTGGTATGACTGCGGGCCTTGAAGTTTTTAGTTTAGGGTTTTGTAACCCTCGAAATACAAACTTCGATAGGTGACCAATCTCACCTAACCCAAATAGATTGTGGCGACTCCAAATAACTAGTCATTTCGTAATGACTATTTAAAGTTAAGTCGAGTGAGCAATTCATCTTGACCATCCAGTCCCCAATAATCAAAAAATGTTAATAATGATATGGCCAATAAAAATAAGAGAACATAAAATAGTAATAAATTTAATAAACATAGAGTGAAGGCCATTTAAGTCGGGCTTGGTTAGGATCCATATCCGGGCCATGTTGCGACAATTATGTGCTAAGCATAGAAAAACACTACACATATTTTACATTAACCTCCACCTCGAGGAAAAAATTACTATTCATATAGCCTCTCTTAACTGCTCCAAAAACCCTCTTAGAACTTTCTATTGCCTTCACTTTTTTTTTTCAAATTCCTCTTCCATTAACACTACTGCCATCAAGCTTATTTTTGCACACCCTTTCTTGCTAAGCAACAGTAAAGGAAGGGAAAAAAGTGTATAAGTGTAGAGACTTTTCTACTTAACATCACTAGCAAGGTTTCTAAGCTTTTGGGTATATTTCCTACTCTTTCTCCATTCATTTACTTGCCTTTTAGCATTTTTATCATTTTAGGGAGCTAAATCCTTGTGATCATGACATTATTCTTTAGATATTTATGCATTTTGTGGGCTTGATTGTACTAGATTTAGGACTTTGTTGTTTTGTTGATCTTTTTACCATGCTTTTCTGTGCTTGGCTCATCTTAAAAACATATTTGAATGTTGTTTTGAAAATTTCAACAAGGTCTTTTCTTGTTTAAACATGTTCACATCATTTCCATGGCATGATTCTTGATGTCATTTATAAAGCTAAAATCTCCATGCATTTTCTTATCCATTTTTTGTTTACATTTTTCACATCATTTTCATGTTTAAATGTTATATTTCTAATTTGTACATGTCTTTTGTGTTCACTGCCATGAATATCATATTTGGCTCATCATACGTTTTCCAAAATGTTTGTTTGATGCTTGTCAAAAATCTATTTTCTAAAAACCTCATAAGTTAAGTCTATGTTAACTTCAAATAATGGAGATTAACATAGATTTAATGTTTTCTATATATTAATCCTCTGCTCTTTAGGAAAAATCCAACTTTCCATGTTTAGATTCAAGTTTAAATAAGGCTAAATATTTTGATTTTCAATATAAAATGTCTTGTTTACTTTTCCTAAATTGTTTGTGCCTTAAATTGGTAGTATAAGGCCCTTTACTAGTGATAGGGTTAATGGGTTGTTCCATTATCCCAAACTGCTATGGGATTATGCAAATGAGCTTGTGAAGGACTGTCACTTACCCCTCTTTTGTCATGACATTTAGTTGTCCATAATCCGAGTCTAGTTTCAGGAAACCCGAAGAATAGAAAATTTCCCTTGTTTCATGCTGACAGCACTATAATCATGACTTGAAAAATCATTTTCGAGCCATTAACAATTTTTCCTGAATTTTTTGATATTTTTCCATTAAAAGGAATTCAATTAACTTTCAAATGGTAACTTGTTTACCTTTAGATCATTAGGGATAAGGTTATTGCAATTTTTTGAATCAACACTATTTGGAACCCGTATAATCATTTGCATTATGTTTAGAACATTTTGACATCATATGGTTTTTTATCGATTTTTAAATATTTTTACTAAAAATTTCATAAAATTTTCTTTCCAAAAAGGTATCATTTGTGATTTAGCAATTTTGGGTCTAGTTCGAGGAAACCCAAAGAATAAAACAATTTCCCCTGTTTCATGTTAGGAACATTGTAATAATGACTTGAAAAATCATTTTTGAGCCATAAACAATTTTTCTTGAATTTTTTGATATTTTTTCATTAGTTGTATTAAAATACCTTTTGAACAGTAACTTGTTTACGTTCAGATCATTCAGGATAAGGGAATTACAATTTGTTGAATCAACACTATCTAGAGCCCCTGGAATTAATGATTTGCATAATGCTTGGGCTATTTTGACCTATTAGATGATTTTTTATCGTTTTAAATATTTTTACTAAAAATTTCATAAAATTCCCTTTCTAAAAAGTACCGTTTGTGATTTAACAATTCTGAATAAGTCGAATGATTTTTCAAAATTTGCTTCACCATTTCCCTTGCACCCATTGTCGATAATAAACTAATCCTAATTTGAAAAATTATTTCCACCTAGAAAGCAATCTTCTTGGATTTTTGAAATATTTTTATATTAATTCTTATTGAGTTATCTTTTTAATGGTAACTCATATAACCTCTACCACTTTTGGATTATCTCGAACTAAAATTGGAAAAGAGATTAGTGTGATGCTATCCTTTATTTTTTGTATTTATCAAAATAATTGATTTTCTTAAAGTCTTTCTCCAACGCATTTGAATGCCTCTTGGTGAGCCCAACCAACCTTTATCGAGTTTAAAAAACATGCATCAAACCTCTTTAGGCTCAGATCAATGTATAAGCATTTTTTCAAATTTTCTTCAATTTTTATTTTTGTCAATTCTTACTTTTTTAATTCAAAAAAGTTGTCAGTTTTGTCAAGAAATGACAAAAATGTTATTTTTGTCATGAAATAGTCACTTTTTGTCAAACTTCACCTTTTTAAAATTTGTCAAAAATCAAGTTTTCTCCCTCCCAAATTTTCTTTGAACTTTTTCAAAATTCAAACTTGGTTTTCATGCCTTAATCAACCAATGATCCAAATGTGTCTAAAAAACTATTAGTCTGGTTATTTCTAGATAATCAACTATTGCAACATGGCCTCAATGTGACTCTTGACTAGACTTAAATGACAGGTGTACCCTTCATTCCTATATATATATATCATTATATTTTTATCTTATGGGTCGTATCATTATTATTATTATTTTCTTTTCTTTTTGTGTCTAGAGATTGAGTTTTTGAGATGAATCACTACTCAACTTAATCATAAATAGTCGTTATGAAATAACCATTTAACTTGAAGTCACCACTAATCTATTTTAGCGAGGTGAGATTGGTCACCTACTAAAGTTCATATTTTAAGGTTTACGAAACCCTAGAAAACCAACTTCGACGTCTATGCTCAAACCCAAGATCATATGAAAACGTCCGAGAGTCAACTATAATCATGAGCAAGGATCGATCCCCATCATGACGCTCGAAATTGGTACCTTCTTAATTATATGTTAACTTAAAATTTGATCTTTATTTGGTTTAAATATTTTATATTTCATTTTGATTCTTGTATATCAAAATTAAATTTATAAAACAAATTCATTATTTCGTATAAGAAAATTGGGTTTTTAATAATTTTTCAAAATCAGAAAATCTTTTATACCCCACCAAAGGACTAGCGGAACATGAAAGGTTATATCATACTTTTTTGTAATCCACCGGAGGATCGGAGGAATATGAAAGGTTTTAAAAATCATATCTTTCATACTTTACTGGAGGACTAGAGGAATATGAAAAGTTTTATTTTTAAAAAATCTAAAAATCTCATTTTTCTTTTAAAAAGTAATCATGTTATTGAAATAATCGAAAAAACCCCTTCCATATGCTGAGAGAAATGCCATGTACTACTTTAGTCTTAATTTTAGAATTTCTAGTTTTATAAGAAATAGTAAAAATTTGTCCTAAAACCCAATTTTGATGATGCAGAACTAGACTTTAAGAACTTAGATCTGGTTGAAGAAACCAAAATGTCTCCTAAAGTGTACCTTCGATATGAAAGTATAGTAGGAACTCTAAAGGACTCAATTCTAAGTTAAATTAAAGTGTCCCTTATATCAATAACCTAAAGGACTTAATGGTATCATAAATGAACGGACCTATACCCACTGTTCATCTTAACATATAAGTATCCGAGTCATCACATAGGACTTCGTTCTAATGTAGATTACTAAAATGTACCTAAGGTTTACCTTTGTTATGAAAGCATCCCGGTAACTAAAAAGACTCAATAACTTGATAAAAAGATGAACCTAACCCTATGATGCACCTTCGACATGAAATTATCTTAATGATCATAAAGGACTAGATTCTATGTAACTTATTAAAATACCCGTAAGGTGTACGTTTGACATGAATATACCTCGATAACTTTAAAAGACTGATAAATGATATAAAATGACAATTATACCTTCAATCAGAACTTGGACATCATAGGTGACCTAAAATGCAAAAATTACAAACAAGTCTCTAAATTTCTCAAAAATACACTTTAACCCCAAATAGATAAAAATGCTAAAGATGTTTCAATGAGCAAATACCCTAAATGGGTAATTTAGTATGAGAAATGACCTATTTAACCCTCAAAATGCAAGGATTACTATAAGATCCCTAAACTTTTTAATGTTGCAACTTAATCCCTAAATGACTTAAATCATAAATAAACATCAAACACATCAAAATCAACGTGGAAAATTTATCAAATATCATAAAGACCATTCAACCAAGTACCTTTGGCCTTGAAACAATATTTTTCAATTTTGCAAAGTGGACCCTTAAATTTTTAAAATTACAAAATGACACTTAAAAGGTTAAAAATTTATATTATGCATTTAAACATGTCAAAAAAGCATGAAACACACTTTTAGGGGTCAATTAAGCACTCGGCCAAACTTGGATAGTCTTGAAATTTTTTTTTCAGTTTTTGCATTTAGTCCTTATATATTCCTTAATTGTAAAATAGCACCAAAAATTCAAAAATTATCACCAAATGAAACATAAAAGATTCAGCCACCTTAGGAATACCTATCAAGGCCTTAAAAAATTTTGAAAATTTTCTTTTTAGGCCTTTACAATTTTTAAACATTTCAAATAGTCCAAAATATTATAAAAAGAAGAAATAAAGCTTCATCAAAGGCCATAATCATTATCAACAAACAAGCAAAAAAATTTCTTAACTTGGACATATGAATAATCAACATACATTTTCATTTCTACTAAGCCCACGTCATCATCAATATGTAAAAAATCATGAAATATGGACATATAAACATATTTTATCAAATATTCACATGAAAACGCCAAGGAAAATATCATCATCATGAACATATTCGCTATGAACATATTCGCATGATAAAATATTAAACATATCAACAAAAATATGTTTTCTTTGTGAAAATCAAATTTAACAAGTAAATCAAGAAAATTGTTCGTGGCTTTTAGCACTTGGCCTTTCAACATGGATCAAAATTCATGAGCACAAGTGATCATTAAGCTTACTAAAAGGAAGAAAAATGATTGAAATGAGCAAAAATCAAAGTTTTTCAAGTGAAATTACCTTAAAATCTTGAAAATTTTAAAAATTCTTAAGTGAAAATGCCAAATTTTGCCAAGGAAGCCATTCTTCTGTTATAAAAGCTCATTGCCTTTATTTGTAAAAGGGAAGGATTGGCCAAAGGCTTAAGAAAGTCCCTTCGTCGAATCCTATTCTCTTTTTTATTTTTTTTTACTTTTTTCCTTTTAACGACTTTTTAGCTTTTGATAATGCTTAATCAAAGATTTTTGTCATTTTGTGTAACTCACCATGCTGAGTCATCTAGCCTAATATTAGGCTTTATAATGATTTAGGAAAAAAATTTAATCTAGATGAAAACAAATTATATGGATTAAATTGTAACAAACTAAAAGTTATGTTTTCAAGAAATAAAATTTCACATAAAAAATTCTATTAAAAAATTAATCAAAATAAGCTTGTTACGCTTGCTAGAAAAAAAAAGGCTTATTGGGCTTGTTAGAAAATTAATGGCTTCTCCGGCCTATTAGGAAAATTAATAGGTTTTAAAGCCCATTAAATGGAAAAAAATAAATTTTTTGCCCATTAAAAAATACAATTGATAAAGTTTCCATATACAAATTTCAAAAAAAAAAATTTCATAAATTTTGTGTAAAAAAAAGGCAATAAAATTTTTTAACTTTATGAGAAAAATCCCTATAAAAGAAAATTGATATCTAATAAAATGAATTGAAATTTCAAAAAGCTATATCCAAGCTCTTTTATTGAAATATGTGAAAATATTATAATTCTAAACTCTAAAAAATTTTACAAAAAAATTTTACAGATAAAAAAAGTTTATATTTTGGAACCGAGAAAATTTTAAAAATATGTTCAAATTTATAAAAATGAATTAAATTAAATTAATGACTAAAATATTAAATTATAAAAATAATAAAGATGAAAACCTAAAATTCGAAACAAATTTTATAAGAAAAAATTTTGTAACCATACACTCGTGGTATTGTAAAAAATTCAAATTTAATAAATAATTTAACAACTTGATGCCTCATGGTAAAAATGCCAATACAGATTTTTTTTGAATGTCTTTGATTTTTTGGGGCACGTATTGGCATAAGTATTACATGGATATCAGTAAAAATATATGATGATTGACTCCTAAAATTTCACAAAAATTTTTTAAAAAATTCCTAAAAATAGAAAATTTGACTGTAACATCATATGCAAAAATGCATTTCAAGATTTGATAAGAAAATATTTAAAAACTTATTATTATCTTGAGTATTTATCCTTTTTTTTAGTTTTATTCTCTACAGCCTTTGAAATGACAATTATCTATCACTTCCATGCATGGCCATTTAGGCAAGACTTAATAGATCTTGAAATTGCTTAGTCTTCATAGAAGAGCTTGACCCCTACAAGGATTATTACCTAATTTTTTATCTTGGATATTTTAAGATTGTTTAAAAAAATACTCACAGCTGCCATTGTTTGGTCGTTGTTTAGATCAGGAATAAGGAAAAGACTAAATAGACATGATTTTTTTCAAGCCATGATAAGCCCTTCAACAGAAAAGATTTTTTTCTTACGCCAACTGCATTAGTTTTTTTACCTAACCAATTGCATTGGGTTTCATATTTTAATGCCAATTTCAATTGGGTCATGGCCATATGTTACTCTTGGGCTTTCTAATTTTAATACCAATTTGAACAGGGTAGAATCATTAGCTATTCTTGAGCATTTAAATTTTAGTGCCAATTTTGACTACTATGAGGCCATCATTTACTCATAGGCTTTCAAATTTTTATATTAACTTCTTTAGCCATCTACCTAGCCAAAACAAAGAGAACCTAGAAAAACTCCATTGATTTTTTTTGCCTAATCAGATGAGGTTAACTTAAAGTCAACTTCACCTATATTTCACATGTTCGGATGAAGAGTACATTTAATTTCACTAAACATAACTTAACTAAGTGAAACTAACAAAGATAAACTTCACCAATCTTTCTACTTAATCAGAAGAAGTTAACTTGAAGCCTATATCACCTATATTCCACATGATGAAATGAAGAGGCCATTTAATTCCACCTATTTTTAACCTAATCAGTGAAATTGATAAAGAAAAACTCCATTGATTTTTTTGTTTAATTGGACGAAGTTAACACAAATCCCACTTCCCTTATATTTCCTATGTTCAGATGAAGAGGACATTGAATTCAAATATCATGAAGACCATTTCTTATATGTTCTCATCAATCTTAGCCTTATTATTGCCAACTTTTTTTCTCCTTAATCTTTTCATATATTGGTAAGGCCTCATCTTAATCTTCTCATAAATTGGCAAGGCCTCATTAATCTAAGAATCGTTATTGCCAATTTTTTTTCTTTTTGATCTTTTCATATGTGCACGAGGCCTACTCAATCAGAGCCTTATTGTTGCCAATTTCTTTTCATTTTGATCTTTTTATATATTAGTCAGGCTTATCAATCTAAGCCTCATTATCGCCATTTTTTTCTTTTTTAAAGGCACCATCAAACATAAACCTTAACATTTTTCAAATGCTTTAGATTTTACCACCAAAAACTTATTTTTTTTAAACAATTTTTTTTAAAAATGCTTCAGGTTTCACCATCAAAGAGTTCCTTGAAACAAATTCTTTTAAAGGCTTTAGATTTCACCATCAAAAACTTGTTTTGATTTAGAATGCTTTGAATATCATTGTCAAAAACTTGTTTTTGAAATAAAAACTTTTGAATGCTTTGAATATCAACATCGAAGACATGATTTTAAATAAAAACTTTTAAATGCTTTGAATATCACCATCGATGCCTTGGTTTTGAAATAAAAACTTTTAAATGCTTCGAATATGACCATCGAAAACTTGTTTTTAAAACATAAACTTTTAAATGCTTTGAATATCACCATCAAAGATTTATTTTTCAAGTAAAAACTTTTGAATGCTTTGAAGACTTCTTTTTGAAATAAAAACTTTTGAATGTTTCGAATATCACCATCAAAAACTTGTTTTTGAAATAAAAACTTTTAAATGCTTTAAATATCGCCATTGAAGATTGGTTTTGAAAATAAAAGCTTTCCAATGCTTCGAATATCACCATTGAAGATTTCTTTTTAAAACAAATTCTTTTTAAAATGCTTCAGATATTTATCATCAAAGATTTTTTAAAACAAATTCTTTTAAAAATGTTTCGGATATCAGTAGTGAAGTCTTGTTTTTAGAAAAAAATTTTAAAAATGTTTCGGATATCACCATTGAGGACTCTAAAATGTGTAATTATTCTATGATTGATGCAATTGCAGTTACTTAAGTATGCAATGATTCCAAAAATAAAGACATTGTTTGAAAATATTAAATGATGAAAGTGCACAGATTGCTATTTTTGAGAATGGTGCTAATGCAAAGAGGTAAAAGTTAGTGTCACCTATAATGCTGATGCAAATTTATCTAACAGTGCAAATGTACATGAAATGACTTAAATACCCATGATAGTAGATTGAGCATATATTTTGAATGATATGACGATTAACACCCTATTGGCCATCTTTCAGATTTAACTTCTCTTATTGGTTCCATATTTAGATATACTTTGATCCTCTCATGCCCCAGGAAAGATCACTTATTTTTCAATCTTTTTGAAACATCTAACCTTATTAAATTCAAATTTTTATCTCACCTTTTCCTTTTCATGTGTCAGGTATTGTCCTCATTTGATAGCTTTAACCATAAAAACCTTACTCTTTTCATGACACCTTTTTAGGTTTTTTTAAATAATTATCTTATTGAAAGATATATTTTGTTCAAAATCTATGGATTACAAATATATGATGTTTAAATCTTTTGAAAACTTATTGTATTTTCTTGAAAAATTCCCTAAATGACAATATGTCTTTTCCACAATGGGTTAAAGAGCTTAAAAAAAAAACTTTGGTTAGCCCAAAAAATTTCAAGGTGGATAGGATACATGCCCTATTTTTCTAGGCATAAATGGATTAGGTCATATGAAATATTAATTTCTTTGAAAATCAAACAAATTTAATGTTCTTTTAATTCTTTTGTCTTTAGCAAATCTTCAGTAAGTACCAAGATTAACTGTGAAGGGTTTAGGAACAAAAAGTCAAGTCAAAAAAAGGGATGGATTTAATTATCAAAGTGGGTATGTTCAACTGTGGATTAACTTAAAGATTTATGGATGTCATCAGATTTCTTCAAAATGGTTTTTCTCCTTGCAAAATTTTGATAATTCCCATAAATGATAATAGCAGTTTTTCTTGTTTCACTCTAGATTGCACATTTCTAGGTTTTCATTTTAGAGCTTTATTTTTTTCATTTTTTTCATTATTTTTTCTTCTTTCTTTAATTGATTGCCCCATCATGTTCTTGAGGACTCAAAAAACATCCAAAAAGATGATTTTTCAAAGGGTTTCCTAGGAATAACTCAATAACTTAAAGAGCTATGCTTGATCGAAATGGACTTTGTAGGTACGTAATGCAGGCCATGGTTCAGGGTTTAAAAAGAAAGGATAGATAGGCCAAAATCACATATTTGAGGACAATTGAATCAAAGATCATTTTTTCAGTAAAATTCTTATTTGGATGCCTTTCAAACCAAAACACATTTTTATTTCTCAATCTTTTTCTTAATTCTACCTTTCTTTCCCTTCTTTTCTTTGTTCTTCATTTTGAAAGAACTTAAGATTTGAACTTTGAATCAATCTTTATCTTTGCATTGTGATTATCAAGTTGTTCTTCTTGTAACTTTAGAATAGGATTTACTCTCTTTGAGCTTAAAACGTTGCTTCAGTTGCCTCTCAATGTGGAAGGTGATTATTGATTAGGGTTAAATGAAAGAATATATCATTAGGCTTAAAGGGGACTGCAAAGGGAATAATTTTTGCTTTTGTGAAAGGATATAGAAAGATGGCCATTTGTCTTTTTAAATAAAACCATTTAAATTAATGAGCTTTTTGGTAGGAAAAAATGGTTTTCTTTTTGAAATCATTTTAAGTACCTTAATAACATGATGTTGCACTTAAATTTTTTTTTTTTTAAATTTTCATGTCATCTCTCATTTTTTTAGTTTATCATTAATGGAAATCAAGTAATGCAAGGATTCATTTTCACACAAAAAATTCTATGGCTGATTCTTTAAAATCTGTAATGATGAGTAACGGGCTACATTTGAAATGATGAAAAAAAAAAGCAAGGCTCAAAATGGTTTTGTTAAAGACATAAGGGTAATTTTTTGGGCAATCGTGCCTTGAAACATTAAGTAATGAGTGCCTACCTATGAATGGTCACAAAATCTGTGTTTAAAAAAAAAGGATTTTGGGCACAATCTTGGTAGACATCCAATTGCTACAATTAGGTCCTTAAAAAGACATTTCATTTGTTTGACTCTAAAAAAAACTAAGAAACTTTTAGAGCTTTATTCTATCTATCCTCACCTAGGGAATCATGATTTGGGAATTTTAAAGTTATTTCCCTAAAGTATTAGGTTTTTCGAAATATTAAGGCTTTATTTAGATAGAAATGAATCCATAGGTACAAGGTCATTTTCAAAATTGATCATTAGTATTCTTGAGACTTTTCATCATCATTGTTTTTCTTAAATATTTGCTTTTGGGAGACATTCTTACCTTATTAAAACATTTAATATATGTTTCATAAATGATTTCAATTCAAAGACACAAGTTTTTCAAAATAAAGGTTATTTTTCTACCTTGAATGAGACAGCAGCAGTATTAAGGTGATTCCCTTAATTTCTGGCTTTTAAAAATAAGGGTTGTTTGTGTATTCTATTACTATTTCATCAATCTTTCCCATTTTCACAATAGTTTGCCTTTATTCTTTCTAGATGTTCTGAAAATTTATCTCCCATTGTCAATGACATTTGATAGGCCTAACACTTAAGAAAAAAATTTCTTTTAGAGAACTTTTAATCCAAGAAAATCTTTATTCTACCCCTTGCCCTTATCAAATGCATGTCATGAATGCATGTATGAATGCACATATAAGAATAAGTGTAAGAATAAAATTAATGTAATGTCAAAGAAAAGTTCATAACAAAAAAATTATGCACAAATATATACAAATGATCTATCATAAAAAAAGATTGCCTTGAAATAAAATTAAGGCATTATGGCACATTAAGGTAAAATGATCAATCTTATTATGGGTGGCATGATGTTCATTCATCATTGCCCTATGTATTTATTATGGTGAAGTAATAATCACAGAAAAGGTAAAAAAGGTTGGCATAGAAAGAATTAATGTAAGAAAAATTTTGCCCTAAATAGACTTTTTAAGGTGTTACAATGCTATTGGGGCAAATGAAAAGGCCTTGTTGTTGGTGATGATATACAAAGATCATTGCTTGACCTATATAGCTAGACCATGTAGTCAAGGGCCACATAATGGCTTTCAAGGTAAAAAAAGCAATTGCATTACAAGTTGCGATGTTCATTCACTTGATATGTGAATTAAAACAATGATGGGACCTTCTAAATTGAAACAAATATCTAATGCAAATAGTAATGTTCGATCGTCATCGCATTTGCATGCTTAAAATGTAAAATATAAAGGAAAGGGTTAGACATGTTCCCCTATGTATACCTAATTTGGTTATCTTTAATAACGAGAATGGCTTTAGCTAAATAAGGCCCCTATGCTTCATTACATGAGGTTTAAGTTAGATATCTAAATAAGTTCTCGAATTGCTCCCCAAGCTTGAAAAAACTAATGAGGTGCCTTAATGCTTACCCATCACGGGTTTATCTCGAAAATGGTTCAATTCAAGTGGGAGTATCATCTATGTTGGTAATGAGGCTAACAGTTCAGGCTGGCATAGGACTTTGCTCCTGACAAGTTTTTCGTTGGCCTAGACAGAGGCTAACATCTTAGAAGGAAAAGCTACTTCACCTTTCCTCAAATATTTGGTTAGCTTATGCCCTCTCCATATGCATAGAGAAGAATCTTATGGCATGTATATGCATAGTGTCAATGAAGGAACAAACAAAATTTTATGACTTGATACTTTCAAAAATTAAAAAAAAAATATCCTAAATGCCCCCATAGAATAATGCTGCAAAGGAAAGAAAAGGATAATGAAAAATATGAAAAATATATATGGGAATTTCTATATAAATAAAAAAACATAAAAATTTTGTTTTGAAAAACTCAGGAATTATAATGAAATGCCGGTTGAAACCAAATTAATCAGAATTTAGTTAACACATGATTAATTTTAGGCTTAAGTCTTTTACTTATCCCTGGTGGAGTTTCCAAGTTGTCACAACATGGCCTAGATATGAATCCAAACTAGCCGGAATTAAAATGCGGTTGTACCTCTCATCATTATTATCATTTTTTATGTTTGGGGGCTGAGTTGTTAGGATGAATCATCCACTTAACTTAACCTTAAATAGTCATTACAAAACGATTATTTATCTTAGAGTTGCCACCAATCTATTTTTGCTAAGAGAGATTGATCATCTATTGAAGTTCATATTTTAAAGATTATGAAACCTTAGAAACCAACTCCGAGGTCTAAACTCATACTAGAGATCAAACGTAAAGGTCCAGAAGTTGGTTACAATCATGACTATGAATCGATCCCTCTCATGCCACTTTGTAATCGGTACCTTATTAATCACATGTTGACTTAAAATTTGATCCTAATTCGGTTTCAATATATGATATTTAATTTTAATTCTCTTATATCAAAATAAAATTTTATAAAACAAATTTATTATTTCGTATAAGAAAATTGGATTTTTAATATTTTTTAAAAATCAAAATATCTTCTATATCCCATCAAAGGTCTGGTGGAACATGAAAGGTTTTATCATTCTTTTTCGCACCCATGGAGGAATACGAAAGGTTTTATTTTTACAAAATTCAAAAAAACCTGATTTATTCTTTTTCTAAAAAGGATATCTTATTATTCCAATAATTCGCAAAGTCCCTTCCATATGCTAGGAGAAATTCCATGTACTACTTTTATCGAAGGCATTACCTTAATTTTAAAACTTTCAGTTTTATAAGAAATTGTAAAAATTTGTCCTAAGACCCAATTTTGATGATACAGAACTAGACTTTAAGGACTCAACTTTGGTTGAAGAGACCAAAATATCCCCTAATGTGTACCTTCACCATGAAAGTATCTTAAAGACTCCAAAAGACTCAATTCTAAGTTAAATTTCTAATGTATTTACAAAGTCTACCTTTGACATGAAACTATCCTTGTAACCCAAAGGATTCAATGATATCATAAATGAACAAACCTATTCATACTGCTCACCTTCGAAATATAAGATCCCGATGATCATACAGGACTTGATTCTAGTATAGATTACTAAAATATCCCTAATGCCTACCTTTGTCATAAAAGCTTCTCGATAACCTAATAAAAAGATGAACCTATCCCTATGATATATCTTCAACGTGGAAGTATCTTAGTGATCATAAAGGATTTTGTTTTAGGTAAATCACTAAAATACCCCTAAGATGTACCTTCGACATAAAAATATCCTCATGACCTCAAAAGACTCATAAATAATATGACATGACAATTATACCCTCAATTGGTAACTTGGACATTAAAAGTGACCTAAAATGCAAAAATTACAATAAGTCCCTGAATTTTTCAAAATTGCAATTTAGCCTCGAGCGGCTAAAAATGCTAAAAATGTTTCAAAATGACCAAAATACCCTAAATGGGTAATTTAGTATAAAAATAACCTATTTAACCCCTAAAATTCAAGGATTTACTAAAAGCTCTCTAAACTTTCTAATATTGTAAATAATCCTTAAGTGACTTAAAATAAAAAATAAACATCAAGCATATTGAAATCAACATGGAAAATTTATCATAAAGACTATTCAGCTAAGTACTTTTGGCCTTAGAACAATATTTTTCAATTTTTGCAAGTGGACTTCTAAACTTTTTAACCCCTAAAAGGTTAAAATGTATATTATGGATTTGAACATGACAAAAAGCATGAAACACACTCTTAAAGGTCCACTAACTATTCGACCAAGCTTAAATGGTCTCAAAAATTTTTTTTCAACTTTTATAGTTTGGTCCTTATATTTTCCATGATTGCAAAATAACACCAAAAAATAAAAACTTTTCATCAAATCGCACATACAAGATTCGAGCAACTTGGAAATACTATTTAAGACCTTGAAAAATTATACGAAATACATTTTTAGGCTATTGCAATTTTCAAACATTTCATAATAGCCCAAAATATTATAAAAACAAGAAATAAAGTTTCTATGTACACCTTATTCTATCCTGGCCAATTTTTGGCATCCTGGGACGAAATTGGAAGATATTAGAATAAAAAATTAGGATGAGTACTGGGTGCCATTTCACTAGGCATTATTAGGTGACACAATACCAAGTAAAAAATTTTTTTGGAAGGTATAAAATGCCTAGAATTTGTATTAAAGAAAAATGTAAAAATGAGGCATCAAAGGATACTATTTGGGACTGAAGTTATTCAAATGGACACAGGTTAGTTTCCCACTATTTATGACCAAGGTGAGGAATTCAAAAAGCCTAAGGTATGTACAAGTCACATGGGTGCCAACATTGATACAAAGCTTTCATGTTGGTAAGAATTCAAATTTTCACATATAGTATCGATATAAGGGGGTTTGGCATCGATTCTTAGGATGTGGTATCGATACTTAGCATGTTTGGATGCAAGCCTTGGCAGTAGCTAAAGTTATGATTTTTGAGAAAATGTATTGATACAAATCCATGGAATATCGATACAGGGCTCTAAGTCTCAAGATTGGAAACAATTTTTTGCTTTTGGTATCGATACAACTTTATTCTATCAATATTCATGGGTAAAAGTTGCCTTATGTATCGATACAAAATATTTTATATGTTAGTCACAAAACATAGCCTTTTTGCTCCAAGTCCATTTAGATGTTGGTTTGTTGCAAGCAGCGTCTCAGTTTCAGCAAATCGATGTTTCACTTTCAATCATGAAGATATGGTCTTCGTAGTTGACGAATACACTATGTTACTCTACATTGAGTGGCTAAGACTGATAGAACATACTATAAGGCTTTATGTCCTCTAACTTTCAAGAAAACATTAGATTAAATTTTTCGATCAATAGAGTCCTGGATCAAAGATCATATCAAGATGAAAAGGAATAGTGAATGCATTTCATGGGCCAGTTTAAAAGAAGCAATGATGAGTACCATTGATATCTAAAAAGTCCAAGACCTTTATACCCTAGTAATATATGGTTTGATCATATATTTGAAAAATTTTAGGCCATATTGAAGATACAGTAGTAGATCTTTTTTCCCAATTTTGTCAGTCCTATCTCCAAGGTCTTTAAGAATAAATGGCCCTAAGACAAGTCTAAAAAGCAATGGATCCAAAAATTATGGAAACTCAGTGGAGAAGAGGTGACATAAAAGGCATTTTGTTTTTCACCATAGATAATCATATATTGATTTAGAGATTACAGTTGTGTGCCGCTCATAGGATTATAAGAAAGCACTAGCTACATTCCCATCCCAATCCTATAACAATTTCATTCTCAATAATTTATTCCCTTTATCCAAGACTTGGAGCAATGGGATTTCAATTATTGTGAGCTTGATTAAAAGCAAAAGTTTAGACAGCTTTCCATGCTTGGAGACAAACCCATTGCATAGAGAGGTATTAAAAAAGAAGCAGTAAGACCCTAGGGTATAATGAATAAAGGACCCATCGCATCAATGACTCTTTACCTTTGTCCGCTATTGGAACATCACAAGTATAGGGTGCTGAATTTCCTTTTAAGATCGAATCGCTCAAGTGTGAGTTCAAACAAGAAAAGGCAACTTTTGCTAAAAAAATCAGTTAATTAGAAATGAACCTCTACCTCTTTGATGGTAATGTGAATAGTGCTATCAAAGACAAAAACCACATCAAGGAGGATCTCGAGAGTTTAAGGAAAATCTATATGGCCCTTAGCAAAGTAAGCAAGCCTTGGTGCCTTGATAAGTCGTTAGCTAAGTGGGATGCAGAAATTACTACCCTTAAGAAGGAACTACATCAATGCAAAAAAGAACCTTGCCAGAACCCGTGCCCTTGCATCAACTCATAGAAAGAAAAATAGATAGTTAAAAGCTTGAGTACAGGATTTAAGAACAAATCAAGTTAAGAATAAGACTTTGACACTCAAAATTCAAGATTTAAAGCATTTTCTTCAAGCTTAGCAAGGCCAGGTTGATGAATTAGTGAGAGCCTTCGAATAATCAAAGTAAGAATGGATCCAAATGGTCGACCATGTACACCAAAATTATCGAGACCACTAGTGCCATCTCATCGAGTATATTCAGATAGCTTAATTAGAGGCCGAGAACATGATGGACATAGCCCGATCCTTGACACATGAAATCTTGCCTATCAGAGCCCATGAACAAGAATTATTATATTTTATGGATCATGTGATTAAGCAATGTAACTGTGTTAGGCATTTCAAATGTAATCGAATGAAGTTGAAATATTTTATTACTTTAACGAAAAATGCTACTGATGAAGCTGCTTTTGAGTCTAATTATCCCACTTACATGTGCTAATTTTACTATTTTATGCATTTATGTTAATTATCGTCTAATTGCATACTCATCTTTATCTCATCAAACATGCTTACAACACATAATAAAAGTCTAATCTGGTAATAATCTAAAGTGGAGGTGCTCTAAAACATGGAACCTACATCTGTTATTAGTATAATACTTGTAATCATCGAAAAGCGATGGAAAATGATCACTAAGCTCACACTGAAAGACATAAACTCATGTGTAGGGAGTCTCAAGAGTAATCACTCTATAGGAATGAAGTACTTTAAGCTCAGATTATGGAATTGACTAAGCTATTGTTCAAAGCTTTGAAGGAATAAGGCAAAATGAGCACAGTCAACATAGGTAAAAAACCAACTAGCCTGAGGGAAAAGAGTTGATGTGCAAATCCGAGGTAGAAAACACTATCGATTGTAGTTCATCTCAGAGAATATACTTTGATGGAGCTTCAAAAGTATGGGGCATGGAGTTAGGATAATTCTTATCTTGTTTGATGGAAACTACTAGCCCTTCACCGTAAGATTGAACTTTGATTGTACCAACAACATAGCTGAATATAAAGCTTGTGCCATGGATTCCAAGCCACCCTTGAAAGGGGTACCAAGACCTTGTAAGTGTTTAGAGATTTGGCCTTATCATCTACCAACTAAAAAGAGAACGGTAAATGCATGATGCTAAATTGATTTATTAGGGCAGCTAATTGTAAAACTTCAAAAAGAATTTGATGGTATCAGTTTTCAACACTTACCTCGAGAAAAAAAGCAAACAATCGATGCCTTAGCCGCTTATCATCCATGTTCAAAGTTAATCAAGAATCAGATGTTATTCCCATTCATATGAGCTTTTGTACAACTCCAACACATTGTCAAAATGACAAGGAAAAGAAGGATAGCTTATCATGGTATCGTGACATCCTTCAATACATCAATGGTCAACAATACCTCAAATATGTTACTGAAACAAATAAGAGAATCATTTAAAGAATAATTGCGAGCTTTATTTTGGATGGTGGATATTATATAAAAAGGGCTGGGATCAGGTACAAACTCCAATAAGTGGATACATCTGAAGCCAAAAGAATTCTTGAAGAAGTTCATGAAGGGAAACGCGATACTTATGCCAATGGACATCGAATAGCACTACAAGTCATGCAATCGGGCTATTATTTATTAACTCTTGAGAACATCGACCACGCTTAGAAGTGCCACAAATGTCAAATCTATATCCCACTAGCAACTTTATATGTTATGATAGCCTCATGGCCCTTTTTTATGTGGGGCATAAAAATCATAGACCAATCACCCCAAAGGCTTCTAATAGGCACTGCTTTATTTTGGTCACAATTGATTATTTTACCAATGGGATGGAATCAACTTTTTATGCCAATTGTCATAAAATTTTTTAAACGTGAATTTGTGAAATGGGACTTTATCTATAGATGTGGGCTTCCTAAACAAATCACCATGGATAATAATCATAAATTGAAGAATAAAATGATGTAAGCAACCTATTCCCAATTCAAAATTCAACATTATAAATTAATGCCATATAGTTAAAAAATGAACGGGATAGTCAAAACAGCCAATAAAAATATTAAGGAAATAGTAAAAAAATGTCTAAAACATACAAAAATTGGTACAAAAAGCTTTCTCTTGCACTATACACCTATTGCATAGCAGTTCGAACCTCTAGGAGTGCTACCTTATTCTCCTTAGTTTATGGCATAAAGGTTGTTCCACTCATCGAGGTTAAAATCCCTTCACTCAGAGTCTTAATGGAATCACAACTTGAAAAAGCTGCATGGGTCAACAACTGATCTAAACAACTCCATCTCATCAAAGAGAAAAGAATGAAAGCCATTTGTCATAAGCAGATGTATCCAAAGTGCATGATAAGAGCTTATAATAAAAAAGGTTAACCTTATCAATTCTAAAAAAGTGACCTAGTATTCAAATAAATCTTCTTAATTCATAAAAATGCTTGAGGAAAATAGACTCCGAATTAGGAAGGGTCATATCTGGTAAAGCATGTATTTTTTGAAAGAGGCTTGACCCTAATTGAGATAGATGATAGTGATTTGCCCAATCCTATCAATTCTGACTCATCAAGATATACTTCGTATTACAAGATCCTAAGATGAAAACCTAAAAAATGTGTCCTATCCTCTTTCTTTTTAAAAAAAAAAAAAAGAAAAGTGTCCACAAAAACCCACTTAGTTCAAAAACTTAAAAAGTAAACGTAAGCCACCAAACTCTCTCTAGAATTTGACCTAAACGATCTACCCTTCTTTGACCAAAACACCAAAGTATAACCTAACCCATATGTTTATGCTAACCTACTTCATCGAATTTTATCCTTACCCACGCCTAGAAAAAAGAGGTGTTTATCTAACCTAAGGGCAACCATTTCACCATGGGATAACTTGAATAATCTCTTCACAAGTTAGCCAACATTGAAAGGATTAACTACTTAACAAAAGTCTTCCAAAGCACCCAGTGGAAGATTCATGTCATCAATATCATGGGCTAAATAGATAGAAAGACCACATTTAACTTTTTTGCATCTCAAAATCTTTTGTAATTTCAGAATTTTTCATAACTTATATGCTCTTTCTTTTGAATACAACCATTCAATTTCTGTAACGTCCTTTTGTAACTTTTATATCCCATGTTGCCTCATGCTTATCATTTAATTGATAATGCTTGATAAATGAACGAAATCGATAACATGATTTCCTAGCACTACTTTGAAAGCTAAAACTTCTCAGAAATTTTGTTCCATGTCTAAAGATTAAAAAAGATCCTTGGAGCCACTGTCGGTCTTACCCTTAAACCTTTACATTCTAAAAAATATGCTTGAAACCTTCTCTTTAGTAAACCTCATCCAAAAAGTATAGGGTAAAAATCCTTTTCTAATTGTTATTTGAGCAATTGGAGTTTAAATCAGTTTACCCAGACCATAAGGATACCTTTTGAATTAGAACTGAAAAAGCTATCCTCTATACTTGCCAACAAACTCACTCAACAAAAAGTCCCCAAACACGAGCCATTTAAGTGTAAAACTTTACTTTCACAATCATAGACCAACTGTACCCCCTAAAAGCAACCTTGACATTCCAAGCCTCTAGAGATCTACAATGAGATCAATGAGTTCTAGGGCAAGTGGTCGTTTTAGACTAAAATGACCAAAATCGATCGCTAGATTAGGCTTTTAAAATCATCACATTTTCATCACTTACACATGCATTTGCATCCCCATGTATCATACAATAGTTAACATTGTTCAAGTACAAAATCCTACTTCAGGTACTTATTTTTGAAAAACCTTGAAAGGCTACAGGAAGAAATCCTTAACCTCAGATGGCCGCAAATCGAAAAGCCATTTGCAAATGTATCTAAAAGCCATTTGCAAATGTATCTAAACTTATATCATCCACAAAGAACTAGATGCCTTTTTCCTTTTTTAGTCTAAATAGAGCTAGATCTTTTTTTTAGTCCATAAAAAGCTAGTCATTTTTTTAATTTTTGGTCCACAAAGAGCTGGATGCTTTTTTTAGTCCACAAAAAGTTTGACGCTTTTTTTCTTTTTATTCTTCAAATTTTTTAGTACATAAAGAGCTGAATGCCTTTTTTTAGTACATAAAGAGCAAGAAACTCTTTTTTAGTCCACAAAAAGTTAGATGCCCTTTTTTAGTCCATAAAGAGGTAGACATATTCTTTCTTCTTTTTAGTCCATAAAGTGTTAAACGCTTTCTTTTCTCTTTTTAGTCCACAAAGAGTTAGACTTTTTTTTTAGTCCATAAAAAACTTGACACCTCTTTTTAGTCCATAAAGAGCTAGATGCTAGAAGAGTTTATCTACAAAAAGTCAGGCACCAACTAAGTCTGTCCATAAAGAGTTGGACGTTAGTCGAGTCTGTTCGAAAGAAGTTGGGCACCAACCAAGTCTCTCCATAAAGAGTTGGACGCCAATGGAGTATGGCTACAAAGAGCTAGGCACCAACCCAGTCTATCCACAAACAGCTGGGTGCCAGTCAATTTTATGTACAAAGAGTCCAGCACCAATCGAGTCCATCCACAAAAAGTTAGGCAGCAATCGAGTCAGTTCGTAAAGAGCTGGGCACCAACCGAGTCTGTCCATAAAAAGCTAGGCACCAATTGAGTTTGTCTATAAAAAGTTGGACGCAGGTTGTGTCTATCTACAAAGAGTCAGACACCAATCGAGTCTATCTACAAAAAGCCAAGCACCAATCGATTTTACTCGCAAAGAGTTGGGTACCAATCTAGTACACCCATAAAAAGCTGGGCACATATAGAGTCAAGTCTACATCAGCTAGGGCTAAAGAGGTCAAACCTTAGAAAAGAATCTAAAAATCTAGTAGAAAAGTAAAACCTTATAAATTATTCAAACTTTCATCAAAATTACTATCAATGTATTGTCATTATCACAAGAAATTAAACTTCATTTTTATAGGCATTCAAAAACCATTATTCTACCTTAAGCAAAATGGTGTTTATTTGTCTTTACCTTAATCTTGATACTTAGTAATGACTAAAGAGGGTTAGCTACAGATACCTTATTTTGTTCAAGCTATCATCCAAGGCATAAAGACATTATTTTAAGCATCCTTGGAGTTATACAAATGAGCATGGGTCAAATTCCCATTATTTTTGGTCAGAGTGAGACAATCCAAAGAGCCTAAGGTATGTGTAAATCATATGGGTGCTTAGGTATCGCTACGAAGCTCTTATATCACTAAAAAATTCAAATTTTAACATGTAGTATTGATACAAAAGGATTTGGTACCGCTACCTAAGGTATGGCATCGATACTTAGTATGTTTGTATTGATACAAGCCTTTGCAGTAGCTAAAATTATGATTTTTGTCCAAGTACATCGATACCTAAGCAACAATATTGATACAAACCTATGGTATCGACACAGGCCTTCAAGTCTCGAGACTAGAAACATTCTTTGCTCTTGGTATCAATATATACTTCATTCTATCAATACTCATGGCAAAAGATTTGCCTTACGTGTTAATACAAAATGTTTTGTATTGATATACTAAGGCATTTTTACCTAGTTTGACCTATCTTTCAATTGTTGCAACATTAATCTAAAAATCTGATTCAAACATGGTTTTTGTACCAAAAATCATCAAAATTCATACCAGCTTGTGATTGGATCTAAACAAAATTTTGAAGCACAAATATCCAATAACTAGGGACATTTTATGACATTATGTAAGTTCTTAAAATGTAAGTTTGACCTTTCCTAATCTCAGTTGTATAAAGTGGCCTTGATACACTGTTTTTACCAAGCAAACCAATGCATTTGCATGGCAGTTAAGCACAAAACCTTATCTATCCATGAAGTACATGCACCAAAACCCCATAAGGCCTTTGCTTTTTGTATTCTTTTTATTTTCATATTCACATAGCTGTACACGAAAACTTTGGCTCAACTGAAAAAAAAACCTTCAAGAGTAGAAAGCCTACTGCATACACATATTCTCAGCAAAAAGCACTCACTTTCGTATATTTTCTCAATATTCTTTAGACTAAAAACCCTTCTTTATTCCCGTAGCTCCTTAAAACCACAACTAAAAATCCTTCTAAAACCTTCTATTCCACTGATATTTCCTCTCATAACTTCACTTTATCCATAACTTAACTGAAAAGCTTTTTTTTTTCATTATTTTAGTTTTATTCAACATCAAAAAAGGGGAAAAAATGAGTCCAAAGTTGCTGTTTAAAAGAAAAAAAGTTGAAACTCAAATCTTTTGGTACATTTTTCTCTCTTTGCTTTGCTTATTTTTTTTACTTTTTAGCATTTACATCATTCTAGTGACCTTTTTATGCGACCATGACCTTTCTAAGATTCTCATGCATTATTGCGACCTTGGTTGTGGTAGCCTTAGGATTTTGATGATCCTTTTGATGCCTTAATGTTGCTTGATGGTTAAACATGCCACGCATTATTTTCACTATCACATCAATCTTATGCATTTCTTATCATATTTCATCCATCTTCACATGTTTAACTCATACTTGAATGTTCATCTTAACTGTTTTAACCATGTTCATGCATCTTATTGCATCTTGGTAGCTTAATGCAATAAAAATATCTTCTTAAAGACTCCAAAATGTTTTTTCCTAGTTTAAATATGTTCTAACCATCATCTATGCTAACATTTTCATGCATCTTATTTCGTCATCACCTTACTTTTTTGCTGCATTGGCAAAATATCATATTTGTTTATTTGAATGTGTTGATCATGTTCACTATTATGTATGTTGCGTTTCATTTATAACCTTTGTGTAAAAATGCATGCTTGCTTGTCATAAAAAAATCTTATTTTCAAAAAACCCCCAAGTTAGATTTATGCCACCTCTAAAGGATAAAGATTAGCACAGATTTAATGTTTTCATTAAATTTGTCTCTAATCTTGGGGACAAATCAAACTTTCCAGGTCTAGATTCATGGTTAAATAAACTCCAGATTGTTGTTTTCTTAGGGCCATTTTATTTAATAAAACATTAAGCCTTGATCTTGAGTCTTATATCTCTATAAGTGGCATGTTCAATTGGTTGTTTCATCGTCCTAAAATATTCTAGGATTGTGGAGTGGATCCATGATACCTATGTCACCTATTTCTTTTTGTTAAGAACATTTGGACGTCATTAGATCGAGTTTAGCCATAAAAAATTAAAAAATAAAAGAAAACTCCCTTGTTTGGTCTGGCAACAATATGCCTACCATTAAAAAATTATTTTCAAGATCAAATACATTGCTTTGGAAGTTTTTAATATTTTTCCATGAAAGAGCATCAAATTACCTTTCTAATGGTTTTGGTGTGCTCTTGGACCATTTTGGATGATAGAGTTATGATTTTTTGAACCCTTACTGTTTAGAACCTTTAAAACTAGTGAACTAAATTCTATTTGGGCCATTTCTCCCATCCAGATATTTTTTCCAAAATTTTTAAATATTTTTCCTAGAAAGTTTGTGAAATTTCCTTTCTAAAAAGGTATTGTTTGTGATTTAACGATACCGAATGAGTTTAGAATGATTTTCCAAAATCCATTATGCCCTTTCTCCTACACTTACTACAAGTGTCAAAGCAAACCCAATTTCAAAAAATAATTCCACTTAGAAAGCAATCGTCTAGGGTTTTTGGAAATTTTTTATATCAACCTTATCAAGCCACCTTTCCAATGGCACCTCATTCAGTTGCTAATATCTTTGAATTTACTCGAAAAAAATTTAAGAAGAGAGATAGTGCAAGGTTGTCCCTTGTTCTTGTAATCAAAATCAAATCAATTTCTGGAACCACCATTATCGATATGTTCGAACATCTCAAAGTGCCCTCGATTGACTCCCCGTAAAGTCATGCAATGCAAAACAAGCCTTCTTGGCTTGGATCAAGGTTAAAACAAAAAAGATATTTTATTTAAATTCTTGGTTCCTATTTTTAAAATACTTTTTCTAAAAAAACACGTATTTTGTCCGTAAACATCAAAATTTTCATCAATTGGCATAATCCAACCTTACTTCTCTGAAGGGATAATCCAATCTCTCCTTTTATTTAGAGCTTGAATTTTCTCTCTCTTAGACTTTCTTGGGATTTTTAACTAAAACCTTTTGTAACGTAAAATTTTTTATCTTGGGGATACTCCAACTCTATTTTTCAAGGGGATACTTTAACCCTATTTTTCATTCAAAACTTAAATTTTTTTTCGAGATCTTGTTAGGATTCTTAATCAAACCTTAAAACATAAAATTTTTACCTTTAGGGATATTTTAATCCCACTTTTCGAGGGGATACTTTAACCCGTTTTTCATGTAAAATCTGAATTTTGTCTTTCCTTGGACTTTTCAAAAGGTCTTTCAATCAAAACTTTCTTTTGAATATATCAAAATCATCATCATTAAGAACTCTAACCTTGCCTTTAGAGGGGATACTACATCCCTACTTTTCAAATTTCATAAAACATCTAAATTTTCTCTCTCAAATATCCCAGTCATTGTAATTAACGCCTATGTTTTCTATCCCTCAAGTTACCACTAAATTCAAACACATTTCAAAGTTGTCATCCTATTATGCAATTATTGAAGACAATTATGAGATACATTCTGATCGTCTCTCTATTTTTTATGGTTTTATGTGTAATTGTTTTATGTGATATTATTATATTCCTTTTGTCTTACTCTTTTATAGTAACCATCGTGCATTCATATTTAAAATTATTTTCAAAAATTACAAGGTAATGTTCTATGCCAATATCTCTTTATTACCTAACACGGAATATTTCAATTTTTAAAATTTAATTTAAAATTAGTTTCATAAAAAATCCCTATGTTCCCCACAATTTTGGGGTGCATAGGTAATGTAAATCTTCTTTCAAAACCTAGATATACAATTTATAAAATTTCATGCATTAAACAAGATCATATCACAATAATGATAAAATGGAATCGGTAAAACTAAAAGGCATTGTAGAGATGCTAATCATTCCCTCTGCGTAACCAACTCTCGAACCCAACAAATGAATCTCTAGATATTGTAAACCTTAAAAATGGTATTTAAACTTTTGTAACTCAAAATATTGTTTTCAAAAGGCATCCGATCATGCCTAGCTCGAATCAGTGGCAACTTCAAATTTATAGCCATTTCATGGTAGCTTTTTGAGACTAGTTGGATAAGTAATTTGCCCGACTGTTTTACTTCCCTTCATATCATTATGCCTAATTCAAATCCCGAACAAGAGATAACCCAAAGGCTTAGCCACACCACCATTCTTTTAAGTCGTACATGCTCCTTTTGGATCGTCCAAAGATAAAGGAGCAAGTAGAAACACTTTAATGTATACCTTTCCCAATTAAAGTCTCACTTGTATCCATTAAACAAGTTAAAAAGTGAAACCCATATCTTTTTGAATAAGTTGAAAATCAAACTTGTATCCTTGTAAACAAGTTAAAAGTCGAACCTATACTTTCTAAATAAGTCAAAAGTCAAACTGATGTCCTCCTAAACAAGTTAAGATCTGAACTTTTATCTTTTTAAAGAGGTTAAGAATTAAAACCATACCTTTTTGTACAAGTCAAAAAGACTTAAGCTTGTATCTTTTAAAATAGGTTAAGAGTTAAACTTGTATCTTTCTAAACGAATCTAAAGAATCTATCATGTGTCTTACTAAGCAGGTCAAGAGCCAAACCGATTTCCTTTTGAACAGATTAAACTTAGAAATTACCATTTGAGTCACTTTTAATCCAAAGTTAAACTAGTTAAATTTTTTTTGTTCAAGAAAAAAGGGATAGTCAGGACAAAATTGTGTTTTTGGTCTTTATCTATTACTAATCTTCAATAATAGCCAAAGAAAAACAACTGTAGACATCTAATTTGTTCGAACCTCTTTTTAAACCAATCAATGCTTGATTTTTAACCTTAGATGAAATGTACACCTCTCTCTTCCCCAAATAATTTTTGACATTGTGGGATGCCATTAAGAGGTTTAGAATGCTTAGGGATTAAATTAAACTCAAAGCAAGTCATTTTTTTGTAATGCATAAAGATGTATTGGTACATTTCATTAATGTGTTGGTAAATCATCAAGTTAGGGTCCTTTCAAGTCATAGGAATGCAATATATTGATATAATTGCACAATGTGTCAATAAATGATGCATTGTATCAATACATCTTTGAGTTTTTCATATTTTTTATTCTAAGAAGCAATATATCAATACAACACAAAATGCATTGATACTCTATGAGATTTTTGGGCATGAACAAGTTATTTTATCTAAGTTTTTTAACATTTCACCTTCATAATGACCTTGGATCACTTCACAATCATGCAAAAGATAGTTCACTAATATTTTCACATCAAAATAAAAATGCATATGAACTTGAAAATCATTCATATAACTTAAACCATCAAAGCTTGAATACACTTAGTATAGGAGAGATTAATGTTTTAATTATGCTTGGGAATTAAATAACATTTAGTTTGATTGTTATTTTTGACTATTTCAAGTCTAGTTTAGTTGAAATGCTATTTTGTGTTAAAGTTAAAAAAACTTTTTCTTGCATAGAATGAAGACATGGCCATTTTTGAAGGTTTTTCTTTAAAGCCATACACCTAAGTCTGCCCACTTAGATCTGCTGAACCAATGTCCCAATTAAAAGGTTTCAACCCCTTTGATTAACCCATTAAAAGGTTAGATAGTTTCCTTGCCAGCAAGCTTGAATGAGGTGTTAAAAGTTGATAATGGTGTATATGGAGGAGTTGTAATCAGCCAAAAGGGGTTTTAAATCCCTTTAGATGTTTGTAGCGAGGGAGAGTTTCAAGTTTCAGCTAAGAGAAATCATCAACAAAAAGATGGAGTAAAAAAAAGTGAAAGAAAAAAGAGAATAGTGAGTGGATTTTCTTCAAGCTTTAGCAGTAAGGTTGTTTTTCTTTGAATTTCTACTTTTATTTCACATCTTTTCTTCACTTTTATGTGACCTTGTGGATCCTAACCCATTAGGTGATGATTTATGCCAAAAAGTAATAATTAAGTTATGGCTAAATTTTTAGCTATGATCTTTAAATTTTATGTTTTTTAGTTTCTTTATTATTTTTGCTAAAAGTTTCCCTAAAATCATATTTCCATAAAAAACTTGTTTTCCAAATGTTTTATGTTGAGTTTCTTAGTTTTCATATAGTTTTCATCAAGTAATTTCTCATTTTTCAACTCTAGCTTCACTCTATATGTTACGCATGTTTCATTTTATGTACGACACATGCACTTTGCCTGAAAATAGCATGATTATGACAAACTTCACCACGCATATTAGTGAATCTATGTTTGTTTATACAGGTGAAGTGTTTTGTTCTTAAAATTATGTATGATGCCATGCTTGTATATTTATTAGTAAAAAAACTATTTTTATGGGTGCATATAGGGATGGTGGGAAATTTTTGGGTGCATTTTACAATTCCCCACCATGTTTTCATGGATATTAGGGACTATTATACAATTCCATGCATTTTTAGGTTATTTTAGTCGTCTTCCATGATTTAAGGGCTATTATATAATTTCAAGCATTTTAAGGCCATTTAACTCATTTTCCATGAGTTAGGCATTGCTATGCAATTTCATGCAATTTTAGAACATTTTAATATTTTCCATGATTTAGGTGTCATTATGCAATGTCATGTATTGTAGGGTTATTTTAGCCATTTTCAATGGTTTAAGGTCTCTTATGCAATTTGAAGCATTTTAAGGTCATATAAGTAACTTTCCATGTTATAGGGACTTTTATGCCACTTCATACATTTTAGGGTCATTTAAGTCATTTTTGATGATTTTAGGATCTTTTTGTAATTTCATGTATTTTAGAACCTTTTAAGATTAGTTTTGTATTTTCAGTCAAAACTAACCAAAACCGAGTCTTTTATGTAGTTTCAATTAAAACAAACCAAAATCGAGCTTTCTAGTGTTAGTTTTAGTATTTTCCATTGAAACCAACCTAAACTGAGTTTTTAGAGTCATGGTAGAATTTTCGTGTTGATGCATGGCCTTTAGAGTCTTTTTCATGATGTTTTGCTAAAAAACATATATATATATATATATTGATTATAATAGAAGTTTTTTTTTCTAAATCCAAGGCAATATCCCCGAATTAAAATATTACACAGATATGCTTCCAGTATATAGAAGTTATCTCATCAATTATTTTAATCAAAGGGATACCCTTATTAAAAAAGTAAGTTAGAGTTTTTTATTTTCGCAAATAAAATATAACTTTCGTATTCTTTTAGGTTTTCTGAAGGGCTGAAAAAATATTTTGCTTTTCAACATATATAGAAACTCGATTTACTCAGAATTAAAATAATAGTATTAGTAGTAAATAATTTTGAAAATGAGAGAATTATGATTAAATATCGATGATCGAAAACAAGATTTAAGTTAACATATGATTAATATGTACCGATTTATAAGCATTGCGGAGAGGATGTGTTTCACTTCATGCTTAACCAACTCTTGAATCTTTTCATATGAATCTCTAGTTATTAAGCGGAGTTTAGAATTTAAAACTTAGGTTGTTGACTAATCTTACCTAGCCGAAATAGATTGGTAGCAACTCCAAGTTAATAAGCTATTTTGCAATGGCTATTTAAGGTTAAAGTAGACGAGCGATTTGATCTGACAATCAAGTACCGTCTTAATATGAAAAAAATTTACGTGTCTAAGTTTGACTTGTCAAATTCATGCTCTACACATTAAAATATCCTAGTATTTTTTTTTGGTAAAAAGATTTTCATCATATTGAAATTTTCAATGATAAATTTTATTAATACTTAAAATATATAATCATCAATAAGAATGAAAATAAATTTTTGATTTTAACTATAATATAATATATTTATATTCTAAAATAGCCTATTTATTTATAATATTTTATATATTGTATGTAAAGTTACATGTAAATAATTAAAATTTACATAAACATTTAAAATTAAATTAATATAACCTTTTCATTTTACTTTTTCACGTTAATGTAAAATTATAACTTCGAAGAGAATGTAATTCAATGTAAGTTTTATCTCTTTTTATTTGTTATCAAATAAATTCATTTAACCAAAGCCTTTCAATACAATTAAAATTTTTATTTATAAATGTGATTAATTTTATTATCAAAATATTATTTAACCAAAATCTTATAATAAATTAGAATTCTTATTTATAAATATGATAAATCTTATTGATAATAAGAAAATGAAATGGCAAAATTAATAATGCAATGAACAACAATGGATATTTTGATCAATTTAAAAAATTCTTAATATTCATCTTTTATATATATATATATTATAGGTTATTAAATAAATTTATGTAAAAATTTTTGATAAAATTAATATTTTATTTGTAAGTTTCATAAATCTTATTAATAATAAAAATATTTACAGCATTATCTAAAAATATAATGAACATAAAAAATAATTAATATTTTGAATTTGAAAAATATATATATACGCCTATTAAGCTATCTATCTATTATTAAGCTATTAATTTTAAGTCCTTGAAAGACCATAGTGGTATTTTTCTAATGTACCAGGGATATATTTGATATTTTCGTTCTGTACGGTTGTTTGGTTTTTGTTTTTTTTTGAGGGTTTGGTTTCTATGTTTGCCGAGCATTTGGTT
>JBBYHO010486876.1:0-24056 GCA_038382025.1 Adansonia gregorii
TTAAACACAAGCTAATTAAGCTTAAGTTTTAGTTATATCAAAACTAAGATTAATTCAAAGCTAATATAGCTAACAGCCTAAAAATAAAATAAATATAAAATTATTACAAAAAAGAGGCACAAAATCATCATAAAAAATTTCAATAGATTTGGCCAAGGTAAGAAATAATCATGCATCAATATTTTATAACACAAAATCACGAAAATAAGCATGAATAAATATCATCAAGTTTAGATACAAAAATAAAATCATAAAAAAATGAATATAAAAATATGTAAATTAACATATTAACTTGAAAATATTAAGAATAACAATATAAACATAAACAGACATATACAACAAGATTAATATCTCATCAACAACAATAATATTTCATATATATATATATATATTTTAAAAAATCAAGCTTTAACTAAAAAAAAAGTTTAATATAACAACAAATACATAGAAAATTGATCATCGTAAACATGTTAGCCTTTCAACATGGATGAGAGTACATGAGCTTAACCTGTTTTTGACTCACAACAAGAAGAAAAATGATTAACATAAACAAAAATTACGACATTCATAGATGAAATTGCCTAAAAAGCTTGAAAACTTAAAATTTCTTGAAAATTTTAAAGAAAAATGGCTAAATTTGGCTATGGTAGGCATTTTTTATTTAAGAAAATTCTACATGGTTTTGCAAGGTGGGGGGGAATGGCAAAAAAAAAATGGTGGTGGTGCCTTTGGCCGTAACCTTCCTAGAGTTTTCTAGGAAACTTTCTTTTTTAAAAAATTTTTTTTTAAATTTTGTTTAATGTTAATTTGATTTTATGTTAATTGATTTTGACTTGATTTAAATTAATTGCTTTTGTCAATTAGAGGATTATGTCATGCATGACATCACCAAAGTCTAGATAATTTTGGAAGATATTTATATAATCTCTAAATTATATCGTAAAAATCAATTAAAATGATTAAGTTGTAAAAATTAAAAATTATGAATTTGAAACAAAATTTCGTATGATTAATTTAATTTAATCTACTAATAAAAAATTTTTAATTTACAAAAAAAATATTAAAAGTAAGAAACTTGTAAAACCTTTACTAAAAAAATTGTTATATGTAAAAAAACGCCAAACTCATAAAATAAATTAAAATTTTTAAAACTAATTTAATATGATTTAAACAATAATATGTGAAGAATTTTGAAAATTATAAGCACAGAAAAATTTTACCAAAAAAATTTACGAGTAGAAAACTCTGTGTCTTGGTAATAAAAAAATTCTAAAACTCATAAAATAAATTGATTCTTTCAAAACTATTTTAATATGGATTAAATAATAATATTTAAATAAATTTAAAAATTAGAAATGCAAAAAAATCTTACTAAAAAGCTTTATGAAATATAAAACCCGTATCTCGGTAACAAAAAAATTCTAAAACTCATAAAATAAATTGAATTTCTCAAAACTGATTTAATATGAATTAAATAATAATATTTAAAGAATTTTTTATAAACTAAGAAAATTCTTCCCAAAAAATTACAAAGTAGAAAACTTCATATTTTAAAAATAGAAGAATTTCAAAAGACAAATGCAAAATTGATAAAAATATAAAGAATTTTCTTAAACTGATTTAATATGAATTAAATAATGATATTTAAAGAATTTTAAAAATTATAAACTAAGAAAATCTTCTCGAAAAAATTTATAGAGTTTTCTACTCCGTATTCCAGAAACAGGAAGAAAATGTAAAATTTATAAAATAAAATCAATTTTGAAATAACTGATTTAATGATAGTTAAATGCAAATTTTCAAAGAATTTTGAAGTTGAAAACTTGAAAAAATTCCACCATAAAATTTTACAGATAGAGGAAAGCTTGTATTTTAAAATCGAGAAAATTTCAGAGAATACATTAAAACTCTACAAAATGAATTAAATAAGATATATCATCATAGATATTAATTTACAAAATGGTAAAGTTAAAAATCCAAAATCCAAAATAATTTTGCTAGAAAAATTTTACGAGTAGAAAACTCCCAATCTTGTGAAAAATTCAAAATCAGTCATAAAAATGGACAACCTGACTCCCTGTGGTATAAAATGCAGTATGAATTTTTCCTTGAATATTTTTATTTTTTAGAATACATATTGGTATAAATACCATATAGGTATCAATACAATTATACAATGGTCAACTTCCCAAGTTTAGTAAAAAAATTGTTTAAAAATTCCTAAAAATCGCTATATCATTCGTAGAAGTAAATTTTCAAAATTTTAACAAGAAAACATAAAAAATGATTTTTCTCTTAAATATTCCTCTTGTATTTCCGAAATTAGAGATCAAAGTGTGATTCCTTTTTTTTTCATGTGAACTTGCAGCCATTTAACTATGAATAAAAAGTGTTTTAAGAATGTCTGATTCATCTGAAAAAGATCATTCCCAATGAGGGTTACTATTAAGTTCTAAATTTTGGATATTCAGGATTATTAAAAAAAAGGGACCTAGAAAAAATTAGGTATCTACAATTATTATGGCAAGATAGGCTAGATCAAGAAATATCGTTACAAGTAAAAGAGATAAAAGAAGGGTGGTAGTGGTAAATAAAAGAAAATAGATCATAAAAATACTCATCATATTGCTAATGCTACCTCTGATTATCTACTAGTTATTTGTGATTAGAATATGATCAACCTAGCATGTGATAAGTCAAGCTGGGTAATAAATATTGGTGCTTCACTTCATGTCATGTCTCAAGAAAAGTTCTTCACATCTTATACATCTGACAATTTTTTGGGGCATATGTTTTTGGCATGGGAAATGTTAGTTTAGAGCTAACAATAGAACAAAGTTGTCACTCATAAATGTTAGGTATGCACTAAATATTCATTCGAATTTAATTTTAATGAACAAGATCTATGGCAAAGGATCTTGCTATGCCCTCAATAAAGGTCATTAAAAATTAAATAAAGGTTCCTTGGTTATGGCTTGAGGAAAAAATTGTTCAAATTTGTATTTAAAGCAAGCTTCGACTTCTTGAGGCATTGTGAATATGATAGAGAATGACAGTTCAACTGAGTTATGACACACACGAGTTAGTCAAATGAGTTAGAAAGGGCTTAATTATTTAATTAAGAAGAATCAGCTTTTCGGTTTGAAAAGTGTTGCATCGAAGAATTGCACTTACTATTGAGTGAGAAAATAGAGAATGGTTTCAGTTTAGAGTCATCATCCTTTAAGAAAATCTTATTTTCTAGAGTTGGTGTATTTTGATGCTTATGGCCTTTTAAAGGTAAGGTCCCATAGTGTTCACTTTATTTTGTGACCTTTACTGATTATCATTCTAAAAAATTTTAGGTCTATGCTTTGAAAACTAAAGGCCAAGTGCTTGATGTGTTCAAATAGTTTCAAGCTTCAGTTGGGAAATCAATAAGTTAAAATGCAATTATTATGACAATGATAGTGAAAATAGTGGACCATTCAAGGAGTATTATCATTAACATGGAATCAAGCATTAAAAGATGTCTCTTAAGACACAATAGTTAAATGACTTGGCTAAAAGAATGAACTTTATATTTATTAAAAGTTAGTTGCTTTCATTCAGATGCAAAGTTTCCTAAATCTTTTGGGTTAAAGCTTTATATACAGTGGCATATATGATTAATCAATCTACCAAAGTTCTTTTGTAAGGTGATGTTTTAGATAAAGTTTGGTTTGAAAAGTATGTGTCTTATGTTTGGTTGCAAGGCATTTGTACATGTTTTAAAACATAAGAGGTCAAAGTTAGATGCCAAAACTCAACAATATATCTTTCTTGGTTATGGTCAAGATGAAGTTGTATGATCTAGTTAAAAATAAGCCTGTCAGAAGCAGAGATGTAGCTTTGTTAAGGACCAAACCATTTGTAATATCGATAAGGCAAGGAAAATGAATGCATAGACTAACGATAACTTGATTAACATGGATCGGATTCCACTAACCTCTTAGTCGAATCTAGTTAAAGATGGTATGCAACAAGATATTGGAGATGAGTAACAATGTATAGGTGAGGTTGATGCTCTCATGGATGTTATTGTGAATTATCAACACACCAAGCACCTCTGTCTTAACCAACAATTCTGCTGTGGAGGTTTACTAGCCATCAATAACCTTCTATGAGGTATCCTTCTGATTAGTATATCCTTCTGATTGATAAGGGAGAACTAAAATGTTATAAAAAGGTTATGGAAAGTGAATGTAAAGATCAATGTGTTAAGGTTGTGAAAAATGAACTCAAATATTTGCCTGACAACCATGCATTTGTGTCGGTGAAACTACTTAAGGGTAAAGAGCCTTAAAATTCAATAAGTTCAAAGGTTGAAGCAAAAAAAAATTCCTTATCTCCATGATATGAAGCTAAATTAGTCATTAAGGGCTTCAATAAAAAAAAAAGAGATTAATTTTAAGAAATATTTCTTTAGTTGTGAAGATGTCCTCTATTAAAACTATATTAAGTTTAGCAACCTAACTTGACTTAGAATTCAAGCAAATGATTATGAAAACTACTTTTCTTCATGATGACTTGGAAAAAGAGCTTAACATGGAGCAACCACAAGGCTTTATTGCACAAGGAAAAAAAGGTTATGTGTGCAGATTAAAGAAAAGCTTGTATAGTTTAAGACACGATCAAAAACAATGGTACAAGAAGTTTAAGTCAGTTATGGGGTAGCATGGTTACATGGATACTAATTTTGATCATTTCATTTTTGTTTAGAAATTCTCTAGTGATGATTTTATTATTTTATTACTCTATGTTATTGATATGCTTATTGTTGATCATAATGCTTCTAGGATTAACATATCAAAGCAAGAATTGAGTAAGTTTTTTGCAATGAAGGATTTAGGGATAACAAAAAAAATTCTTGGCATAAGATTGACATGTGATAGACTAGTCAAGAAAATATGTTATAATAAGAGAAGTACATTGAAAAGGTACTTCAGAGGTTTAATATGGAAAAAGCTATAGTGGTGAGCACACTTTTTGCTAAACACTTTAGATTAAGTGTTAGGTAGATCCTTTAACAAAAAAAAAAAGAAGAAAGACATGCAAAAACTTTCTTATGCTTTAGCTATAGCAGTTTGATGTATATAATGATATGCACAAGACCCAATGTAGCTCATGCTATTCACACAGTCAATCGATTTCATTCTAATCTAAGTGGTGAACATTGGAATAAAGTGAAATGGATTATGAGATATCTTTGGCATACCTCCACTTGAAACTTTCTTTGAGCAATGAGAAACCTGTCCTAGTTGGTCACAAAGATTCTGATATGGTTAAAGATTTACAGGAAGAACTATAGTTTGGCAATCTAGATTGCAAAAATGTGTTGCGTTGTCCATTCTTGAGTTAGAGTTCATTGTAGTAATCGAAAAATCAAAGAAGATTTTTGGATGAAGAGATTTATGTAAGAAGCTATACTCAATGGAGGTATGTCTTATTTTGTGATAGCCAAAGTGTTATTCATCTTTGTAAAAATTAAATCTTTCATGCTAGGTCTAAACATATCAATCTAAGTATCATTGGATATGAGATGTTCTAGATGTTAAGTTGTTAGAACTTAATGAAATTTATATTGATGATAATGATGTTGGTTGACTAATGCCTTACCAAAAGGGATGTTTAAAACTTGCTACTTGATTGTCGGGATGGCAAACACCTCTACATAAACGAGAAGGGTAGATTTATTTAGTTGTGGGTCCTTCTATACATAGGAAAAACCTATTTCACCTTTACACTTGAAATGTAAAAAAGAAAATTTTTTGGCTAGTTGCTTCAATTGAAAGAAAAAGACAAAATCATTACTGCTATCGTGCAAATTAAAAAAGATAGAAAAGTGAAAGGAAAAAATTTCTAGTGTGCACAGCTTTGATAAACTTCACGATCGGATAGTCATCTGTGGTCCGATTCGAGTGATTTTTAACAGTGGCTAGAGGATTCGTAGATGTTTGTTTTAAACAATCGATTTTATCATCTAAGTAATACAGCTCATGGATCTAATTCTCAACTTTCTCTTTTTGTTTCTGAGATCACTTGTTGATAAATAGAAATGGAGTTATCTACTCATTGTGCTAGTCGAATATTGTGATGTTGTAGCCACACTTTTGTTATAGTGAAGTTTTTGACTAGACTCTCAAGTTTCATGGTTTTTACCCTTTTGTTCTAAAAGGGTTTTCCAAATAAAAATTTTTGCCTCCTGTAATTGATTCTTGGTTGATTTTGTGTTGTTGAAAAATATTTTTTTGCTATTGTGATTACTTATTGTGTTTATTGGGAGAGAAAGCACTTTTGGTTGTGCTCTTGCACTTTTTAATAACTTCAATTTTTTCTCATCACAATACGAGCTACCCAACTTATGAGTAAATCTAATTTGCACTTTTGGTTGTGCTATTGCAGTTTTTGATAACTTCAATTTTTTCTCATCACAATTCGAGCTATTCAACTTATGAGTAAATCTAATATGTGCTTCACCATAAAAGTGGGAATGATATTCCTTTGTAGGACAGTTCAGCTTCTGTTCCTCTATGCGGCCAACAAAGATTCCAAAACTATTTTACAAATTATATCATTCTTTTTTTCTTAAAAAGATACATTTTGAAGTAAATGAAAATATAATAAGAATAAAAATGCTATAAAATTAAATGATAACAAAAATAAAAATAAATTGCAATGAGAGGCAGAACCTTGTGGGATCTAGAGGGCCACCGCCCATGAGAATTTCAGAGTTCTCTAGTGTATATATAAATATGTATCCATATATTTATATAGTAAATAAAGTTAAACTGGTCCCATCAAAATAAAATTTAAATTTAGCAACTTGTGTCATATTCATATATTTTATCATATCATAATCATGTTTAAAGTATTTTATCTTTATATAGATTTTTATACATTTTATAATTCGTATTATATAAATTTTAAGACATATATTTATGTTGTGTTATGTATTAAGTATTTTATCCATATCATATTCGTACAAATGTGTCTAAAATTGTTAAGTCTAATAAAATTTATATTTGTTTAAGTTTTTTTACAACTTAATTTTATGTATTATAATTTGAAAAAGTTAAATATACATTGTTATTTATCTCTTTGATTTACCCATGAATTATTATTAGTAAACTCTTCAAATTAATAGTTTATCAAAAATTAAGTCACAATCATGTGAGCTTAGAATAAATTTTTAAATATTACTTTTTTAACAAGACTTCAACAAAGTACTCAAAAATCCAATTTTCCTTGTGCGGCTTGTTGTCATTAATTATGCCTCTGCACCCTTTTTTCCACTATTCTTCAACTTGAAATTCAATTAATTTTGTTTGTAATTCGGTTTTGCCGTTTGGGTTATCAAGTTCAAAAATTAAGATAAAGATTTTAGTAAGATTCTCAAATATTTCATTGATAATATTAGATAGGATTATACAAATATGACAAAAAAATTATTAAAGCACAACATAAATATATAAATATTTTAAAATCTATATAATACCAATCACTAATGTATTAAAATTATAAAAATATAAATTAGATTAAATATAATCATAATACGATAAAATATATAAATATAACGGTGATTCGTGTATTATTAGGTCTAGTTAATAGTTATGCAAACTTTTATCTTAATTTTTTTTAAGTTTTATTATAAGTCCACTTTTATTTTTATCACCATCAACATTCTTACAAAGAAAAAATAACAAGATTATTATTTTTTATTTTTTTTTGAAATATATGTTTATATAATCTTGTTGTCATATGTATGAAAAAGGTTACGACTTTTGTGGTTAGGAAAAACGATTAATTTTGTTGTTAATTTTGTTATAATACAATATCATATTGAGTTGCCTTTAAGTTTAACTATTTAAGATATATCTCAAAGGAAATATATATAAATTTAGTATCTTAATTAGCAACCCAAAAGTAAATGTCAGTATCCACCCCAAATTGCAATAAAATAAAATTGAAAATAAAGTAAATAACAAAAAAAGTAAATTAAAATCAAATAAATTACAAATAAAATAAATAAAAATGATGTAAATGAAAAACAAGCAAAGAAGGGTATGATTAATAAAAGAAATAAAAAGGAAAATATGGCTCGAATTTGAGGAAATGTATTTCGCTATTTTCAAGAGGGGTATTCAAATACTGACATAAGGTATCTGAATTTCTTAGAGAAAAACTTCAAACAGATTTTAAAAGAACAAAAACTTCAAATAGATTTAAAAAAGGACAGAAATTTTGAATGCCATGGAGACGGCTTGAAATCTTTGTTCAAATTCATGGGTTATTCAAGTACATTCAAGAGATTTGGATGCCTATGACCAATTTTGAAGCAGTAACGAAAAGGATTTTAGGTATCTAAATACTACAACGAAAAGTATTTGAAACCTATTCTGCAAAAATGATATTTTGCAAAACTCAACGAGGTTTTGCAAATGCTAGATAAGTATTCGAATACCGTGGTGGAAAATCTAGCAATTTCATTAAACCATATGAATGCTATGAGATAGGCTTCAAATACTCTTCATGCAAAGCAAAAAAAAACCCATTTTAAAACCCTTTGTAAACGAAATCTTTCAAGACTTAAATCACGAACCAAAATTCATTTTAAACCAGTTTGAACCATTTAGACGAAAATCAAGTTTTTACTAACATTTATAAAGTCTTTTTATCAAAACATTTTAGAAACCCAAAAGAAGATTGACAGTTCTAGCTTACAAAAATGGAAAAAATTTTTAGCTCTTCACTTTTCAAGTTTGAACCTTTTCTTTCCTTTCCTTGGTTTAGAGTTGGAAAACGGGAATAACTAAGGATCTATGGCTTACATCTGGGTTAGATTCCAGTTGGGATCTTTTAGAAAACCTTCAAAAATGTTGCTTCGCCCATGGACTGTTATGTCGATGAACACATCAAAATCCTATGGCCACAAACATTTGATGAACAAATATGCTAATGATTATGATCAAGGCCTCGTCTCAATGAAGCATTATGTTTAAACAAAACCAGCCATAGTACAAGATCTCATCAGCCATTCATTTACTCGTACAACCATAAACTCAAGCATCGAATAAACACAAAGAAATCTGAGCTTTGGGCTTCTTTTAAGTGTATTACGTCTAAAATATCGCCATTCAAAAAAATTCATTATTCCTTCGTTCCCTTCATAATCGGGTGCATAATATATTGAAGTAAAGAAGGAACTAAAAATATAACCATCTAACTCAAACGAAAGAAACAACCTTAGAAAGAAAACTTCCCTGTCAATCAGAGAAAGAAAATAATTAAAAGAAAAAAAAAAAAAAAGGAAATGTATTTTAGAAAAACAATTTATTTTGAAAAATTAATTCTTTTTTGAAAAAATGATTTTATTTTCCAGGAAAAATCAATTTATTTTTTTGAAAAAAATTAAATTTAATTCTTAACCTTAAATTGTTATAAATTTAAATCATATTTTTCTAAAATATATGAATCATGTTTATAATAAAAAAGTTACAAATTTAAATAATATTCACATTTAAAAAGTATTTTGACCAACAAGAAAAATCATCCCTCGTACCCTTTGATCTTGTATGCATCGAATATATCAACATAAAGAAATAATTATATCTCATTCTTATATTCTTTGGATATGCTAAACATCATATAAGATGACACATCTAAATCAATCCACTCCTATTCATAGTCTTATTTTGTCATATTCTATCCATGCACTAAACACACCCTTTAATATTATATAAAGAGACTGACATATAATATTATCACACAGTAATTCATCCACCAATATTTAAATCATAAATACCAAAGCATTCAGCAAACTTGATGTACCAAAAAAGAATAAAAAAAAAAAGAAATCGTTATCGAACTTTCACATAAATAACCTTGTTTCTTAGTTTTTTTGAAACGATCGAACAAAGTTGATGGAAATTATAGTAATAAAACCCAACTGGCATATAGATAGCAGCAGCAAGCGGACACCAAGATCTTCAGGCCCTGCAATTATCTCCTTTGTGGATCGATGCTTTTTTTTTTTTATTTTCCTCTTGCCATTTTAGTTTGCACGTCCTCGGACTCTTCAGATGGTGTGCCTCCGGCGAACTATGAAACAGAGAAAGAGAGAGGCGAGTATTAATTAGGTAAGATAAATAGTTGCCGCATCAAACATTAACATCAAACAGAAATTGAAATACAGAAGAGCGGAAGCCATCAACCCATTTAAAATTAGCACACATCTGATTACATAAGGCATATTTGAATTGCAAAGCAGAGGACAATCCTTCATGAGGGAAATTCTGAAGCAAATCAAATATCTTACAACGATGGAGCTAACAGATATTCTTAATCCTGTATAGGTTCACCAAAGAGAGGGTGCGAAACCAAAAAGTTAAAAAAAAAAAAGAGAAAAAAAAACTAAGGGGCGGAGAATTTGAAGAAGGTTAGATATATGGTTGCTCTGAAACTCTAGTTTCTTCAAGTATCTATTTCCAACATGTATTAGGATACGGATATGGATATGGAGATATGATTCTTTAAAGATCCTTTATATACATGAAAAATTTAGAAAGAAATAAATAAATCCATGTCGGAAACATATACATATCCGAATAACATTGAAAAATGCAGCCAAAAATATGCATGCTAATCTTTTGGTTGAGCAATAAACGCAGGTCACTATTGTTAGGAGCTTTTGCAATTGTTAATTTTCTTACCATTCTACCAGAAAATAGCAATGCTATGACTTTATTTTTTGGAAAAACAAAATAACTTACTTTCAGAAACAAATGAACAACCACTTAAAACACAAATAAACTATCACTTGAGAACTTTGAAGTTCAGCCAGATATGGAAGTCTCAAAGATCAAAGAGTGGATCAGATAATGATTCTTTTTGAAAATGTTCATAACAAATTATGCATAGCACTTCTAGGAAATTAACATGGAAAAAAGCTAAAGAAATTTCACATACGTTCATGTTAAACAAATAAAGAATCTCCCGAATGCATATACATTATGTACTCGATGAATAAAGTATTTACTAGAATGTAAATTCGAGCAAAGTTTCCACTTCTGAGCACAAAAATGTAAAATAATAAAAATATTCCAAAAAGCAAGGGCTATCAGATAATCGAGTAACAGTAAAGAACAGACCTTTGCCACTTGCTGGTTGTGCTGCCTCAAAGCTGTCACTCTCGTTCTCAGCCCACATCCCTGAACAAAATTTCACTCAGCATTCAACAAATTAAAAAAAAAAAACCTAAATTTCTCCCTTAAAATAAGAACATAGCCAACATTTCCTAAAGGAAAAAAGAACATTAAAGAACTTTTGCAAATGTCGCTGAATTTCCTACCCTAATCACTGCTTTATGACTAAGACAGTTCAACATATCACTTACAAAATATAGAGATTTGCAGTAAGTTCTGCAAATTTAGGTTCCATTTGGTTGAGGTTTTTTAATATTATTTTTTCTGTTTATTTCTTGTTTTTAGTTTATTTTAAGTTTTTGCTTTTTATTTTTTATTAAAAAACAAAAAATAAATAGAAAAAGTATTAATCAAACCAAATCCGAAAGATACTGCATTTTGTTAATCAGTATATTTTCTTTGATGACATCCTTCTTTTACCTTTTCCTTTCTCCAGCCCACGACTTCCTTCTAGGACTCCTCGAATGCTGCTCTTGGTGATCTATGAAGAAGGAAACAATAGATAGGAATTAATTCATAAACGTTACAGTATACAATTATTAAAAAAAAAATTGCATGCCTAAATTTGTTCTGTCGTCTAATTTTATTTTAGCTGTATTTTGTTAGTCAGCTTTGAATTTTCTCTGAGCTCTATTTTCTTCTGGTCAAAGCTTGTTTCAGTTAGTACTCAGTAAAGGTTAGTCATCGAATATATGGATTTATATTTGATGCACAGATAATATATAAATTTTAAACCAAAATTACCTTGATTCCAACCTAACTAATGACAAGTCTTAGGACTCAAGTTCATTTTGGTCAATTAATGAGAGTTAATAGGAGTCAAAGCTTTTAATTGATTATATACAAACAAAATATAGAAGAAGATATACCGGTCTATGATTACCTGAAAATCGGAAACACTCTGACTTGCAAAAATTTGTTGTGTCAAACGAGGACAACCTTCAATCTTGGCCTTCTCAAAAGCAGTGAAGTTTATAATTCCTGGTGAAAGTGACAAATTTGGGCACTTCAAAATCTCAAGGTCTTCAAGTAATTTGAGATCCATCAACCATTCTGGAATTGACTTGATTGACTGGCAATCTTCAATATGCAGGCACCGTAAAGTTGTAGCAGATTTTCTAACAAGCCATTGGGGCAGTTCAAATAGCTGAGGTAAACTTGCAATCCAGAATCGATGGAGGCCTAAACCACTGGCATTCAGGTGGCCTTGATAATAGTTTCCTTCTCCGTCCAATTCCATTTTTCTATTCAGATAAATCTGTCGACAATTAGCAATCACCAGTGTCTCCAATGCTATTAGGTATTTCATGCTACGTGGCAGAGAGATCAAGCTGTCACAATCTCGGATTATCAATGTTCTAAGGGATGTAAGCAAATGGATACCTTGAGGCAAATATTTTAGATTTTGGCATCCAATAATTGCTAAAAGCCTCAGAGATTTTAAGCGCCCTAGTCCGTTCTCGGGTAGAAACCTCTGCTTTGTGGTTATCGACAGCATACCAAGATCACTCAAATTCCTTATATCTCTTGGCAACTCTTCAAGGTCGGCACAGCCATCAAGCATCAAAGTTTGCAGATTGTGTAGCATGCAAATGGAGTCCGGAATTTTCTTAACTCTTTTATTCCCCGTCAGGTCTAGATACTTCAGACGCTTTAGACCTCCAATGCCTCTGGGCAACGCCTTTAAACCAGAGTTCCTTAAAATCAGAACCCGTAACTGTTGGCACCGTTGAATGAATGATTCAACTAAAGATTCTTCAATCTGATCAATGAAGATGAGAGTTTGTATGGAGCCTATGTTATCTAACAACTCACTAGCATGTTGCCGTGGAAATTTAGATGAAACAAACAACAAATTTCGTATCCTCTTATTTATAATTTGAGTAGAAGGCTTCACCATTTTATACTCATCATGCACCAAGTAAAGTGCCATGTCATGTATCAGTTGAGGTATTTTAAATTTCGAATAGAAAAATTCTTGCTTGCACTCTTTTAACAAAAACACAGAACACAAATTTTTCAAATATTCCATACCAATAGCTTCATAGGCATCTTTGGATTTGATGAGGCCAAAAGCATCCCAAAATTGAATCAATTCAAAGCTATTGAACTCATAGTCCTTGGGAAAGAATGAACAGTATTTCAAACATTGCCTCAAATCTGGAGACAAACTATCATAACTTAACTTCAAAATCGGTAAGATGTCATCATGAAATTTCTGGGCTTCCCATATCTCACAATCTCTTACAGTGATCCAATCCTCTTTAGTGCTGTAGGAAGAAAGCATCATCGCCATCACCTTGATAGCTAAAGGAACTCCTGCGCATTTTTTTACAATTTCCTCCCCAATATCCTTAAATGGGAGTGAGTGTGGGCGGTCTCTAAAGACAATTCTGGAAAATAGAGACAACGAATCCTTGTCAGACAAACCATCTAACTCAAATGGGGGGATTGTACCCATGATTTTAGCGACTTCATCACGACGTGTAGTAACTATGATTCTGCTTCCATTGGCTCCCCTCATAAACAAATGTTTCAATCTAATCCAAGCTACTTCATCAACCTTCCACACATTATCTAATACAAGTAAATATCTTTTACCACGCAAAAGCTCTGATAACTCATTTAGCAAATCGTTCAAATCGTCCATACGGTATTCAGTTTGACTCTTTCCATGAACATAAATGATTTCTCTCGCCAGTTTCTTCAAATCAAAATTTTGAACATATGCCCACAATTTCAATTCAAATTGTCTGCTTATCCTTTCGTCCTCGTACACTAACATTGCAAGTTTAGTCTTCCCAAGACCACCAATTCCAACTATTGGAAGCACAGAGACATCATGCCCTATAGTTGGTTGAATCAAAATCTCTATAATCTTTTCTTTATCTTCTAGACGGCCAATGGCATCTGATCGGTCGACATGAGAGAAGGCCTCCTCTCTGTGGGTGACGCTCTTAGATTTAGGTAGATCAAAGTTACGACTCTCAGTTTCAAACTCATTTAACTTTTTGTTAATTGCCTTGATCTTGAAGGCGATCCAACAATGAAATGCTAGAGGGTTTGAGGATGAAAAGTAATGTCTTACCTTCCTTCCGATGGTGCCGCCTTTTAGTTTTTTCTTCTCCAACTTTACAGCAGAAATATCATATAGCAAATCATCAGCCTCATTCAAGACATACTTGAGCTTTTGTACCCACGTGCGCGGTACATGATTATCACCTTGATGTTTTTCACCCTCAGAGAGCAGCGCTTTGAGACGGAGAATACTACTCTCGAGATTACTGATTTCCCGTTTAACACCCCATAGATAGCGAGTGTCTCTGATGATTTCCTCCTTAAGTGCCTGCAAGACTAGAGATGCGACGTCAAGGACAACGGCTTCAGCCATATTTTTGAGAAAGGGGGAAAGGAGTTATGGTTCTTTGATTCTCTGATGAGATTTTGTCAAGATCTCTAGAGAGAGAGAAGATGGAAGAAGATGTTTCAGATGTGGTAATTATATAAATTGACTTCAGACCACAGCCAACGATATTAAAAAAAGAGAAAAAAAAAAAGTTGCAATAATGTATTAAAAAAAACTTGGATTGGGTGAGTCCTCATGTGCAGCGGCTTTTTTAATTAAAATAATATTAATAATTTTTTTATTTATGATTTTAAGTAGTTTGAAAATTATATATCAAAATAAATAAATTTTAAAATTTTATTGAAAAATATACAAAATAAAAATTTTAAAAATTTATTAAAAATACATAAAATAAAAATTATAAAATTTAATTAAAAAATTATCCAATCAAATGATGATTTTTTAACATGAGAAATCATAATAATTTTCTATGAGCCAAAATTTTCAAAAAAAAAAAAATAAATTAATAATTGTTAAAAAAAGCAAAATCAACAAAATAATTGTTAAAATTATTAATAAAAATTATAATTATTTTTTTATCTTTAATTTTATTCTTTTTTTTACTATTACTCTTCTCTACGTTCTTAATCGAATCGAATATAAAAATATATATAATTATATATATTAAAATAGTATTTAAAAACAATAAAATATTAAATATCATTTGTATTAATCTTGATTTAATATTTAAAAATTAATAAAAAATAAAATATTTTATATTAAATTTTAATTTATCAGTTACAAATAATAAAAAATAATTTAATAAAAAAATATTTTATATTTTGATGTTTCATTGGCAGATTTCTCAATTAGTATGACAAAAAAAATACTTCATTGGCTGATTTTTCAATCAGTGCAAAAAAATTACAAAATATTTTACATGAAAAAATTGAGAAAATCAACACATTAAAAATTTTTTTAAAAATATTTTATATTATATATAATATATTAATTCAAGATTTAATATAAAATAGTTTTTAATGTTTATTATTTTTAAATAGTAATTTAAGATTTAATATAAAATATTTGTTATTAGTTTTAAATAGTAAATCAAGATTTAATAGAAAATATAATTCAAGATTTTTATTTTTTATCATTTGTCAATGATAAATCAGGATTTAATATAAAATATTTTTATTTTTTATTAGTTTTTAAATATTAACTCAAGATTAATAAAAATAATTTTTAATATTTTATTATTTATAAATATTATTTTAATATATATATAATTTTTATATATAATTTATATATTTATATATATGTAATTTTTATATATTTATATATATATTGAAAGAGTTGATTTTATTATAAAAGTAGAAAAGAGCAAAAACAAAAAAAAGAATAAAATTAAAGATAAAAATAATTAAAATTTTTATTAATAATTTTAATAGTTATATTTCCTTATTTGTCATTACTTTTTTGGTTTTACTCTTTTTTAATAATTATTAGTACTTTCTAAATTCTTCCAAAATTTTATGTAGCTATATGTTTATATATGTATATATATATGTCATTTGTGTATGAAAACCGTATTTTTTAATAATAAGTGCTGATTTTTCGATAATTCAAAAAAAATTAAAAGTTATATATTTGAGAAATTGTCATATGAGTGAGCGATTTTTTATTTATATGTTGAAAAATTACCATTTCATACAAAAATTTCTTAATTTATTTGTCAGTTTTGTAATTGGTTAAAAAATTATTATTTTATTTGTCGATTCCTCATAAATAACGTTGAGAAATCACATGATAAAATGGTGATTTCTCACCTAAATGTTGAAAATCACCATTCGATTGAGCTATTTTTTAACTGAATTTCATAATTTTTTTTGTGTTAAGAAGTTGATATTTCAAATATCGATTTTTTAATAAATTTTTAAAATTCACTTATTTTAATAAATAATCTATAAACGACCTAAAACTATAAATAAACAAAATTTTAACATTATTTTAATAAAAAAGCCTCATATATCAGCCTTCTAAACAAATAGACAACCACGTCGCTGATCGAAAGAGACAAAAAAAAAAATAAAGATGATATTTGTTTGACATAACCTCAATTTTAAATGATTTTTATTTGAAGCTGACTCATTCATAAATTTATAAGAATTCGAAGTTTAGTACTAAAAACAAGAATATTTAATTGATTATAATTTTTTTATAAAACAAATATTTTAATTATTAATTAATAATTTGATAACATTATATTTTGTACTTGTAATATAAAAAATGTTAATTTATACGAGTTTAAAATAATTTGAATTTTACAAGCAAATCAGTAAATTATTTTAAACATTTGAAGCTTGAATTTATGTTAAACAACAAACACGCTTTGATCTTTTTAAAAGTTATAGTTAAATTAATTTGGACATTTTTATTTAATTTATTGTTAATTTTAAAATAACTTCCAAATTCATTCTTTCACAGTACAATTTCAAATTTTAACCAAACTATCGTTAAAACTTTCATTGAAAAGCTTTTAATTTTAATCAAATAATACTCATTATGCAAAAATTTTTTATAAAATAAACTATCAAAATAAGTTAACGTCTTAAAGTTCTTATAACGTTAATTAACAAAATAATTTAGTGTTTAAAACTCAAAAGGGACAAGCAAATCATGATATGGATGAGAATTCTCATATTACAAAGTAAAAAACTAAATAAAATGGTTGATTTAAATAGCATTCCATTTTTTTCGTGAAGAAGTAAAGAGAGATTTTTTTTTTTTTTCATTTCACACAAATATTTCTCTCAAGGCATATAAATGACCTATTGTATCCCCTCCCTGTTTTCGTTAGTTTGGATAACCTAATTCCTCCAAATTGTGTAAGTAAAAATATTTATATCCCATCCCTGTTTAGATAAAAATATTTATTTATATTTGATATACTGATATTAAATAACTTTATAAGCCCGTTGGTGAATTATATTACTTTATTTAGATAAAAGTAATCTGTATTTATTTAAAAAATTTTAATAAACTGGCATGATGTGATATTTTAGTTCACTAACATTATATAAAACTATGCAATGCATCAAATACAAACTCAAAAAGTAGAATGCATGCTCCATTATTTCTAACAAAAGGTCTTTTATCTTTCATAAATGCCATATTTAAATATTTATTTATCTTATGAAAGTAAGAAGAGGAGAGGAGAAAAACTCCACCAAAAATTTGTCCCGATCTAGAAGTCCTTTTCTTTGTTGTTGAGTTGTGTAGTTCATTGTTCAGACTCATAAAGGGCTTGGGATTTATTTTTCATAGATAACAAATTAATTAAACACGTGTCTTAAGATGATAATATAAGAAAACTAATTTGTGTATAGATTATGGATTGTGAACAAAAGAGAAATGTTCTTTTCAAATTGTAAAATATAAAACGTTGATTCTTTTGAAAAATCGTCTAAATAAAAGAGATTATTTTATAATAAAATTGGAAATATTTAAAATGGTAATTACCTTTTATATATTCCATTGAAACTAACAATCCTTTAGCTGTCGTAGCCATGCACGCTGCATATATATGAAAATCACCTTGATTTTCTTCAGCTTTCGGGAGCATAACATTGAGACCTAAAATACTATGCTCAGACCCCCGGATTTCCCTTTTAACAGCCAATAGAAAGCGTGTGTCTCAGAGAATTTCAACTTTTAGTTTGTCCAGGACTAGAGATGGGGTGCTAATGACAACGACTTCAGCCATATTTTTGAGGAATAAGGAAAAGACTTATGGTTCTTTATTTCTCTGATGAGTTTTTGCCAGACTTACCTCTAGATAGGGAAGATGGAATAAGAATGTTTCAGATCCAGTAATTATATATATATATATATATATAAACTTCAAAGACCAAGTCATGCTATTAAAAAAAAAAAAAGAAAGAACTCATAGATCGCGTCAACCAAAATAAAACAAAAAAAAAAAAGAGAAAAAACTAGTTGCAATAATGCATCTAAAAAAAAACTTGGATAAGGTTTATACCCATGTGCATTTTGTAGCTCACCACTTAGAATTTCTAAGAACAATAATAATACAAAACAGATCAAAAGTTGCACTGTTTTCCATCGTAGGGGGTAAGTCAACCATGCTCATTCAATTTTTAAACTTCTTTGCGTAAATGAAAGTTGAGGGATCACTACAGTTAAAAGAAAATAAAATAAAATACGAGAAAATTTATCCAAGCATATGCATGATCCAAAGGTCCTTTTCTTTGTTGTTGGGATGTGTAGTTCAATCTTCAGACCCAATTCAAAGGTCTTGGAGTATAATCTCATTTCTTTAATGTCATTTTTATTGCCTATTTATTTTTTGGCACATATCAAATTAATTAAACATGCGTCTAACGATGACAATATAAGAAAATTTATTCATGGGTTGATAATTGGATTGTCAATAAAAGAAAAATGTTCTTTTCAAATTGTACAAAATAAAGTGGTGATTATTTTGAAAAATCATCTAAATTTAGAATAAAATTAAAAATATTTAAAATGATGATTATTTTTATATATTTCATTGAGACAAACGATACTTGAGTTGCCGTAGCCACGAGCGCTGCATATATATGAAAGTCACCTTGATCTTCTCCAGCTTTCAGAAGCGCAAGTTTGAGATCGGGAACACTATTCTCGAGCTTCATGATTTCCCTTTTAACATCCCATAGAAAGCGGGTGTCCGGCGGAATTCATCTTTTAGTTTGTCCAGGAATAGAAGTGATAAAATGAACCAGAATTTAAAATTTTATTTAAAAAAATCTTAGTTCAAATCTAAATCATATTTGATTTGATTAAAAAATCAAAAATTTACACTAAAAAAAATTAAAATCTGAATTAGTCGGAATCCAAAATGACTCAAACCTGAATTAGCTTAAGCTCAAAATGACTCGAATCCGAAATGATTTATCCCCAAAAAGCTTGAACCGAGACTGTCTCAAACCTAAACGTGAGTTTAACACTAAAAATAAGAATAATTAAATTGTAATTAAATAATTTTTTACAAAGTAAAAAACTTTAATTATCAATTTTATAAATTTTTACAATAAAAATTATTTAACAAATTGATTTTATATAACTAATTAATATTATATCATTTTGTGCTAACAAATATTAATTTTAATATATAAAATATGATTAAAAATATCTTTTATAAGTTTACTAAAAAATTAGTGTTTATTGTCACTATTTACTAGTGTTATACATGAATTTCAATTATTTTATAAATTTTTAAATATATAATTGTCGCAACTAGCCCGAATACGAATCTTGACCAAGCTTGACTTAAATGGCCTTCGCTCCTATATTTTTTAAATTTATCACTATTTTTTATTCTCTTATTTCTATAGGCTATATTATTATCGATATTTTTTTATTTTTGGGGACTGAGTGGTCGAGACAAATTGCTCATTCAACTTAACTCTAAATAATCATTACGAAACAACTATTTCTTAGGAGTTGCCACCAATCTATTTGGGCTAAGTGAGATTAATCACCTATGGAAGTTCATATTTCGAGAGTTATGAAACCCTAGAATATTAACTTCGAGGTTTGCAATCATACCAGAGATTATATAAAGGATCCGGGAGCCAGTTACAATCACAAGTAAGGATTGATCCTGTTGTGATACCCGAAAATTGGTACCTTATTAATTACGTGTTAACTTGAATTTTAATTTTTATTCGATTTCAACATATGGCATTTAATTATAAATTCCTGAAATAATAATTTATAAAAAATTTATTATTTCGTGTTAGGAAAATCAGATTTTTAAAATTTTGAAAATTAAAATCTTTTATGCACTCCATTGGAGGACCAGTGGAATATAAAAGCTTTCTATCATTCTCTTTTACATCCTAACGAAAACCAAAGGAACACAAAAGGTTTTAAAAGTCAAAATATCTTTCGCACCTTCGTAGAAGCCAAGAAGAATGCGAAAGGTTTTATTATTATTATTATTATTATTATTTTAAATTTATAAAAATTTTCATTTTCATTTTGAAAAGCATATCTTGATATTAAAATAATCTGTAGAACCTCTCTCATATTTTGGGAGAAATTTTAATTTTTATTATAATTTGAAGACATTGCCTTAATTTTCTAAAAGTAAAATTTTATATTTTATTGAAAATATTGATAGAACATCCTAAAACTCGATAACAATCCAAAATGATAAACCTATTCCTAATGTGTATCTTTGACATGAAGGTATCTTAGTAATCACATAAGACTTGGTTCTAATACAAAATTACCAAAATACCTTTGGACTATACCTTCGACGTGAAAGTATCTCGATAATCCTAAAGGACATGAAAAGGATTATAAAAAAGTGAATCTATCCTAAATGTACATCTTTGGCATAAAAGCAGCCTGATGACTACCTAGGACTCAATTATAGAGAAATTACTAAAATACCTTTGGGGTGTATCTTTAATGTGAAAGTATCCTGATAACTCTAAAGGACATGAAAAAGATTATAAAAAAAATAAAGCTATCCCAAAGTACATCTTCGACATAAAGGCATCTCGATGACTACTTAAGACTCGGCTTGAGTGAAATTATCAAAATACTTATAGAGTGTACCTTTGATATGAAAATATCTTGGCAACCTTAAAAGACTCAAAAACGATCATAGAAAGAAGAATAGCAACAAAGATGAGCATTAAATCAAGGACGGAAAAGTAATTATGATCTCTTTATTAATAGCTCTAATAATTATTTTTGCTAAAATTATTTTTTTGTTTTACTCTTTTGTAATAATTATTGGTGTTTTTTTTCTTTTTTGGAATTCTCCCTATAAAGTATGCTTAATCCTTCATTTCTTTTATTATATCTGATTCGAGCCTTGAAAAAGTTTCCAAGCTTTATCCTCGTCTCTTTCACTCTCCCAGTAAATTTTATGTTGTTGTTTTCCTTTAGTTCTTTTCCTTCGTTTCTTTTTTTGGTTTTTTTTTCTTTTCTCAATTCTTCCCAGTTTGTTTGCATAAAAGATTCCTTTGTACTTTAAGCAATTTGGTTCAAATCTGGGTAAGAATTTTTTATCCTTTGGCCTTTTTTAAGGTTTTATGGTTTGTTTTTTGATTTTGTGTTTTTGGTTTTTTTGGATTGTTGTGGTTTTTTTGGTGTTTCAATTGTGTATTTTATAGCTACTAGTTTAACTATACTTGCGTTGCATGTGGATAATATAATATTTAATTAACGACATATAATTAATAATAATATGCATGTTATATTTTGAAAAATATAAAAATAAAACTATTAAAAGCATATAATTAATGTTAGCAAAGTTTATGAAAATAAATAATTAATTTAATCTCTATGAACCAGTCCATATTAAATTAATTTTACCTGCATTTTAAAAAGTGAAAATGCCATCTTTTTAAAGGTAAAAAATTCTTATATACTAAAATAATTAGTTGATCTGAATTTCAAATATGAGTTCATAAATACATGTGATCGAAAACTTTATTTTTTCCATAATAATTTGGTATAATCATCAATTATCAAAATTAATTGTAATATTATATTAATTGTAGCTTGTAGAATGTGATATTGCAGATTAATTATAGCCAATGAAAAAAATTAACTTTAAAAAATTTCAATCTAAAAGTGTGTAACTTAATGATTTAATTATAACATTAGCAATTTTCATACACATGATTACCACTGTTGATGATATTCGATAATATAAAGTTTTTCAGTAGAATAAAATTTTACATTTCGATTTTAAAACTTTGTCAAAATATCATAATTAAATCATTAAATTACATGCTTTTAAATTGAAAGGGTTCCTTTCCCAAAAAAATAATGAATACTTTTCCATCTAACAATAAAATCTCATCATAACCTATATTAGATCAACACATAAATGTTTTCATCAAAAGGAGAAGTAATAATTAAACTGAGCAATTCAAAGTTCATTCAAAATTTAAAAGATAAATTAATATTTTCATTTAAATATTATTTTGAAATGATGATTATTATAAGAACAAATGGATTGGTAATCTTTTAAAGAAATTTATATTTTAACTTAAATATCCCTTGATGTCTTCAAATTATATCGATATATTTTTGTTATCATATTTTGGTTTAAGAGATTTATTAATAGAACAACTATGCATATTATTCATATAATATGAAAATAACATTTTATTTAAAAAAAATAAAAATGATGATATATGCAGATCTAATAATTAAGCATGTCTAAGTTCATGTTTATCATTACTTAATAAATATTTAGTATTAAAGAAAGAAGTATTTTTATTAGTGATTGTATTGCTAATATGCCATAACTTGTTGGCTCTTCTCATAAATTTTATATTTGGACAAATCAAATAAAGATTGTAATTTTCATCTATTATTTCTAATCATACATAACACAAAATCATATATACCATGATATAATATTAATTTAATAGAAAACTTATTAATATATACCCAAAATCAATTTATACCCTCACTTCTTAGGTTAGTTATACTTATCGGTGAAAAATAAATTGCCAAATAAAAATTTTTTCCTAAAAATCCACAATTTATTACCACTTTTCAAATCTATGAACCGAGTCTAATCACTTTATCATAACAACTTGAACTATTGATTGAATTTTTTTCTCGAGTTTAGCAATATAATAAATGAAATCCTTTTACCTAAATGATGGATAATTTGAAGTTATATGCATTGGTTTAACCATTAAAGCTTCAAATATTAGCATTATATATTATAAAGTCAACTAAATTTTTATACATTTTATTATTAATTAAAAAATAGAATATCCAAAATTTTAAAATTAATAGATACATCAGTTTTCGATAGCTATCTAAAAAATATTTCTATACATCAAAACTAATTAGTATTAAACATTTTTTGAAATAAAAATTGTTATGAATTGTATTTTCATATTTAAATTCTATTTTTAATTAGGATAAATTAATTTCCTTAATTCATAAATAATGATAAATCATCCGGTGTAAGTCATTTAGGAAAAAACCCATCATCTAATTCATACTATTATGAGGATATTAATCATATTATAAAATACTTATCATCTTTTGATTTTAAGGTATTCGCTATATGAAAATTGGTGAGCTTCTTGCTCACCACGTCAATTAAAATTTAACCCTTTCAATCGGTTAACTGGTTGGAAGGGTTTTATTTTATATTTTATATTTTTAATTATTTTTATTAAAATATTTTAAAAATTGATGTTATTAATTATTATAATATAATTTTTTATTATTTCATAAATTACAAAATTTATTTATTTTTATTAATAAAAATATATTTTTATTATAAATTTAATTTTTTATTATTTTATTTAATTTTTTAATTATTTTTATTAAAATATTTTAAAAATTAATATGATTAATTATTACAATATAATTTTTTATTATTTCATAAATTATAAAATTTAATTTTTTATTAATAAAAATATATATTT
>JBBYHO010486987.1:0-24046 GCA_038382025.1 Adansonia gregorii
CCCTACTAATTGATGAAGCATGTCCTCTAATCGAGGAATAGGAAATCAATACTTGATCATAATTTATTTATAGCTCAACTATCTACACACATTCACCAAGATCTATATTTTTTAGGAGCTAGTAGAGCTAGGTAAGCATATAGACTTTTACTTTCACACACTAGTCCTTTCCTTATCAAATCCTCAAATTATTTTTAAATTTTGAGCCACTAAACTAGTGGCATTTAATATGCTAGCAAATTCGATAAAGATGCTCTAAGCACCAAATCTATAGCATTTTAAATGCTTCTCCTAGGTGGCAACCTTGTGGCAAACTATCACTAACCAACTCAGCCAACTCCTCTAACAATTTTTGGATTTCCTTGGGCTATTCCTTTAAATTTCCCTTTTTAGTGATATTTATTATTTTGCTAGCCACAATAAATATAACCGCTAATTCTTTTCTTTCATTCACCAATGCTTCAGCCTTTAAAAGCCCATTCAATTCACTACTTCATTTTAAGGTTGCAATATTATTTTCTTCCACCTCTATGAAAAAAATAAGTATTTTCTTTGGTCGAATGGTGTATATTATGATCAAATAGCCAAGGTTGGCCCAAAAGAATATGACATGCATCTATTTGTACCACATTGCACAATGCTTCATCATCCACCTTGTTACCTAGAGTAAGCTTGACTAAACATTGGAATTTTTCGGGTATCTCAAATCCCTTTTTAACCCATTGAATCTTATATGGATGATGATGTTTCTCTATAGGTAGCTTTACTTTTTCCATAATTTCTTTAGAAACATAGTTTTTTGAGCTCTGAGCTACCTTCATCAATAATAGCATTATGCATTTTATCTCTACACCTAACATATGTCCTAAATATACTTTTCATCCTCTAATCCTCTCTATTGTCTTAGCACTTGCAATCATAACCCTTCTAAGCTTCAAAGATTCTCATTGTGCGGGTGTATGTCTATTTTCTTTTAATATTCAACATACTCAACATAAACCAAAGTTACTCTTCTTTTAGGATATTTATAAGAAGCATACTAAAATATCTGATTGGAGATCCGCTACTCACTCTTCCAAGGTTGGGTTAGATACTGCCTTAAACCTCTTTTCCTTTATCAACCTTGTTGGTTCACATTACGTTCACCCTACTAGTTTTACTGGTTGAAAAACCCCCTTTATTGCTAAAATTACCTTGAGAAGAGCTAATAATCTTACAAAAGTAGAGGCTTCCTTACACCGTAGCATGATACATGTTTTTCAACTTACGCATCTTTTAAGTTGAAAAGATGAACCACCCTTAGCTCATCTTTAATACTTTGAACCAAACTAGCAATATAACAAAATGTTAACTGATCATTAGTTTTGTTTAATCCTATTTTAATAGACAAGGTATTGAAATCAAAGGAATAGTGCTTAACCATTTTTTTTTTATTTTGCCTAAGCAACTAACACTTTTTATATAGTTCCATGGCATAATCTAGTGGCTAAGCTGCTTTCACAAATTCCTTTTCATGTGTTCCTAATTGTTGATTTTTATTCTTCCCTTGACGTGCTCACTATTCTTCAACTCTTTTCCACCATTGAAATGCCACACTATTCAACTTAAGCTTCACAAAGGATACTTTTCTAGGTTTAACCATAGGTTTCCACATAGAGTAGTTCTCAATAATGGCTTCCTAGTCCAAAAATTTTCTACATGTAACTCTCTATGGAAGTTATCCATTTAGATCTTTGCTTATCTTCTCGTTAACTTGAGAGCATGCATTAGTTGATCTTCTAATCTACCTCATGCTACAAAATTTATAGGTTTAGCATTATGGAAAGGGTTATGAAGCTTTCTTCATCTGATACATCTTCAAGATGACCTTTTAATAGGTTAAAAAGATTATGGTCATTTCCTAGTATCTCTATTTGCTTCATATGTATTTATCACTACAAAGCTTGCATAGCCTGCAACAAATCCTCCACCATGTGCCTTAACTTGAATAATTTTGTCTGCTGTTCTTGATTCCCTTTTCCATGAACCCTTATACACCTTGCCATGGCTCTATTATCGAGTTGATGTAGGGTGGAGATGATAGGAATAGCTAGAACACAAAAGAATGAAAAATAGTCAAGAAAAATAACTTTGTAAGAGATCTAGGCTCTAAAAAAACCTTTTAAATAGAATAGTAAAATAATAATCAAATATATGGTAGCAACTACCTAGGTGCATATAAATAGACTAGAACTCCTACTCCTACAAGATTTGCTATATATAGTAGAATACTAATTAAGCTTAACCATAAAACTTATCCTAAACTAAAACTCTTTTCCTAAACAATAATCTAATCAATCTAAAATAAAAAAAAATCCTAAACAGAGATCTAAATAAATTACTTTATTTAATATAATTTAAAATGAAACAAAACTCTTAATCATTAATGCTTTTGCAGTAAAATAAGACAGGGAAAATTATTAAGCAGACAGTAATTGAGAACATTTTATAGCACCCTGGGAGCAACGATACATCCTGGCCTTTGATCATGCTCTTTTCCAACCCTCATGATATCAATTTCTTTCTACATTGCTACCTACTTTGTACATTTTTTTAATTTCAACTTTCATTACTTTGTTCAATGTTTTCACCTTTTTTGCTGGCATTAGTTTAATCAAACTAAAAATTATAAATAATGAATAGATAAGAAAAAAAGAATAACAAAAACAACAATTTAAAACAAAAAAGCAATTTATTTCACCTCTATGGCATCATCCTTGCCCTTCAAGCAATGATAAGAAGTAAAATTAGTTTAATTACTTTAAGTTTTGCTTATTCTTCTATAGCATGTTCATTGTATCTAGTTTATCTAAAAGTTCTTGCATTTCACCCTACAAATTATAAAAGGCTAATTAAGTTTGGACTCAAACCTTATTAATAATCTTCATTTTCTCAGAAAATTAACTTTGGGATCAAATCACTTTCACTATGAATTTTACACTGCCACCTAGTTAATTTATAATTAAAACTACATTAAGGACTAGGAGAAGCATAAAATTCTTATTTAAGAGCAACCTCAGCAACCTTTTGTTGATACATTTTGTCCAAAATCTTATTCTCCCCCTTATATAAGAGAATAATTGTCCAATTGAACAATTTCTACAATTTCCTATAGCCGGGAACACAATATTTGAGCTACATGATTAGTGTGCAAAAGGAAATTTAGAAACATATACAAACTTGGCATATTTTAATCTATTTTAATAGCTCTTCATTATCCCTGATATGTTTTTTTTTTCTTGTTTAAAACTAAGCATTCCTACAACCAAAAAAATTAAATTTAAAGAACAAAAATATCACATTTTTTAACAAGCATTTTCACAAGAATATAAGAGGCATGAAATTAATAAACCTTAATTTAAAGCTCAAAACCTAAACAAATCTTGGTTAGACAAAAGGCATGACTTAGGGAAATCAAAAAAAGTTAGAAGAGAAAACCTAAACTAGTAATCCTAAATGTTAAACTTCCATTAATGATAATGAAACCTCAACATGTATTTTTTTAATGGCGAATTGGTATTAAAGAAGATTCTCTCAATTCACAGAGATGCATAAGGCAACTGGACCCCTAATTAGAAGGATTATATATCATGAAGCAAGGCTTTTTCAGAGGGGCCTTAATCTTGTCAAAAATGGATGGCAATATCTTGCCTAACCTAGTCAACTCATATTTCATTAAGAAATATTACATGTAAAGGGCAAAAACCTGAAAATGCATTTTTCAAAAAAAAGAAAACAAAGAAAAAAAACAAAAAAAAAAGAAAACAAAAAGGGGTCTAGATGAAAATCCATAAAAGGCATGTGGGTAGCTAACCCAACTACAGTTGAAAACTGGTAAGGGCAACTTAAGAAGATCAATTTTGATAGGGCATAAACTAAGAGTACCTACAAGACAATGCAAAGCAATCCTAGAGATCTTTCAAAGATTCGCTCATACTAGTCACATTTATTGTTCAAGAAAGATCCTAAAGAGCACCTAAAAAACATCCATGTCATGATTGTCAAAGGCATCTTTCGCCCAAAAGATCATACTTCTTACCACTGAATTATTTGTTGTTTGTCAAATAGTATACTAATTTATGTCTTTTTGTTGTCATGAATAAATACTGCTTTATTTCTTTTAACCCTTGTACAATTCCCATTGCACTTGTGATTTAATTGATAATATTTGATAATCAACTAAAATATGCATTAGGATATCTCGATATTACATTGAAAGAGGAAAAAAGCACAAAAAAATCTGTCCATGCCTTAATAATCAAGATTATGCACTTTTCACGTCCAAACACCCGCTTGCCATGACCATACACCAAACTATTTCTTGCTTTCACAAGCCACATCTTAAGAAAAAAACCATTTTAAGCTAACCAAAAATCGACTTATGCATTCTATCTGAATCCTATCAAAACCAGAGACATTAATCTAATCAGTCAAACAGTCTCCAAATTGTTGACAATGCCTTTTATTTGTTAGAAAAATGATTAAGCCTCCTAAATCAAGAAATGAAATAATCCAAATTCTTGAGAATAGAATTTTGTTGTATCCTCAGTGGAGCTGGGACAACCTACGATCCCTAGTGAAATCAAGAAAATTCCAATCCTTGGTTGAACCAGGATGGATCGCCATCCCTATGAGTGTTTAAATGATGTACAAAAATAACTGTGGCTATCTCCCGTATTAAACTTCACATCATGTAATCATGATAGCATTTCACATTATGCATTCACATTACCATCATACATCATGATTTTTGCAATGTTACTTTGAGCCAGGTTCACCAAACTTCCAAGGAGTCCTTGGTAACAATTTAAGCTTCATAAACGAAGCATTATGCAGGAGGAGGTGCCTATGAAGATACCTTTCTAAGTCCATAAGAGCTAGTGGCAATAAACATGTCTACAAACAACCTGATGCCAATCATACTCACATTAAGTCCACAAATCAGTGGCACTTTTTCAAAGCCCACAAGTCAGTAGCACCTTTTCAAGGCTTATAGTTGGTGGCACTTTTTTCAAGGCCCATAAGTCAGTGGCACTTTTTTCAAAGCCTACAAGTTAGTGGCATATTTTCAAAGCCAATAAGTCATGTCAACTTTTTTAAAGCCCACAAGTTAGTGGCACCCTTTTAAAGCCCACAAGTTAATGGCACCCTTTCCAAAAGCCCATAAGTCAGTGGCACCATTTCAAATCCCACACAAGTTGGTGGTACCCAAGTTTGAGTCAAAGGGCACACAAGCTGGTGGCATCCAAGTTCAAGTTAAAGCCCGCACAAGCTGGCGACACCCCCATAAAAAATCCACATTACTCTGCATCTGCCTAAGAGGGTTAAACCTTAGAAAATCTAACACCCTAGTAGGGAGGCAAACCCTACAAAATTCACTTAAACCTCTATCAAGATTGTTGCTAATACACTGCATTTATCACAGCAAAGTTAATTATAATTTATTTCTTTGTAAGTGTTCTAGGGAGCATCATTCCACCCCGGATAAAATAGTGTCTATTTGTCTTTGCCCTATTCTTGATTCTCAATAACGGTCAAAGAATGGTAGTTATAGACACCTTATTTTGTGCAGGCTAACTTTTTAGCAATCTGGGGCATGGAAGTGAGAGGAAGTGGTGATCGATACAATGTATTAATACATACTAGCCATTTTCTACGATCCTGACATTTTTTACTCATCCACCATTGATCCAAAACTTGATTTTAACTCATTTTTTGCATCAGAAAAGATTAAAACCCATATCAAATTATGAGTTTGGACTTTTGAATTAATCAAAACATTTTTTGAAATCTAAATTAAATCAAAAGGGTCAATGTCACATGATCACCCTACTCCTCCCAAGTTTGTTGACCAAGATCACTATTAGCCACCTTGTTTGCTGGAAAATCATTATAGCATTTAAATAAGGCACCTTATGTCTATCACATTGGTAGCAGATTACTCCCTATGCCCATTTTATAGCCACCAAACTGACATCACTTTGTCCTCTTGAGAAATAACCACAAATACCTCTAATTTGGCTCCAAAATATTGGTATAAATAGGCCACTTATATCTCAGCTAGAAAAGGTTAGATTCCCGCTCATTTTTAGCTTCCAAAACATATTCACACACCAAGAAAACCTAATCCTATAGCTCTCTACTCACTACCCAAAAATAGCCCCAAAACACTAATTCTCAACCATTACACATTCTAAAAATCATCCTTATCCATACCATAACCAAAACCTTATTGTTTCTCTCTTTTTCTTGTTTATGAACAATTAAAAAAAGAAAATTCAAGCCATCTCTGCTGCTCTAACTATTTGGCCAAAATTGAAGTCTTATTGGTATAATTTCCTACTTTATCACTTTTATTTTCTATTTTTCAGCACCTTTATCATTTTAGTGAGCTCTCCATTTTCCATCACCTTCTTAGGATTATCATGCATTATTGTGGCTTTTGGTTGTGGTAGTTTAGGATTTGGATGCCTTAATGCACCTTTGATATGCAAAATGCCTAATTTCATCCTTATTATTTTGATAGCTCTTGCTCATGCATTTTATGCCATAGCTATGCATCTTGTTATGATCAATCCATGTATGAATCATTAGCCAACATATTTCAAGCATATTTATAATTAGCTTGCATCTTGTCATGAATCATTATCATTTTTAGCTTCCACAATATTTTTTTGTCAAAGAGTAAAACACTTTTTTGTCTAAGCCATTGGTAAAGTTAGCATCCCATTCATGTTTTGTACCATCCCTTTGTATGTTTATTACCTTCTCCTTATCTAAATGCATGTTTGATAGCCATCAAAAACTAACTTTCAAAACCTCCTCAAGCCAAGCATCTTAACCTCAACTAATGAGGATTAGCATGGACTTAGCATTTTCCTTAAGGTTGGCAAAAAATCAGGGAAATTTAAGTTTTCTAGATCTGGAATCTTGGTTAAACAAACTCAAATCTTCTAATTTTGCAATGAAAATGACCTTGCACTTGTTCTCTAAATATTTGTGCCTTGTTTTTGAGTCAAAACCTTGAGTGGTATGATCAATGGGCTGTTTCATTGTCCCACATTACTTCGGGGCTATGCAAATGAGTTCATGATGCTAATGCCACTCTTTCCCTTCAGTCATGGACATTCAAATGTAATGACTCGTGTTTGGAGTCGTAAACATAAAGAAATAAAAAATATGCCCTACTTTGCTTTGCCCTCTACAGGTAGCACAACTATTACAAATTGAAAAATCACTTTAAAATATGTAACGATTTTTCATGAATTGTTTGATATTTTTCTCTCAAACTGTGTTGAATTTTCTTCAAAACAATGTCTTGTTTACCCCTGGATCATTTCGAATGAGAGAGTTATGATTTTTTAAATCTAAACTATTCAAAACCTTTAGAGTCTAAATAGGTATTGTAGTTGGGCCGTTCAAACCCACTAAATGATTTTTCCAAAATTTTCAAACATTTATCCTAAAAGAGTCATGAAATCCCTTTTTCAGAAAGGTATTGCTTGCAATTTTTTGATACCAAATGAGTCAGAGGTAATTTTTCAAATTTTAACACCCCTTGTCCCTCATATGTTTTGCCAATAGGATAATCAATCCAAACTTGAAAATTTAGTTCTTTAGAAAGTGACTTTTTGGGATATTTGGAACATTTTTAGATTGACTATCATTGAGTTACCTTTCTAACGGTGTCTTGTCCAGTGTCTAAAGCCTTCAAACCAATTTAGAATAAATTTGGGAAGCAGGTAGCATGATGTTATCCCCTATTTTTGGTTATGGTCATAATTGAGTTATTTTCTCGAATTTCATCTTGAGACATTTGAATGTCTCCATATCACCCTAATCAGACTTAAGAACATGCTTTGACCTCCCATAGGCTCGTATCAAGGCACGAATTTGCTTTACATCTTTAACATCCTCGTCAATAATAATTTCTTTTGCTAAAAGTCATCAAAATGTTCATTCATTTTCTAAATCACAAAGTTTTGTCAACTTAAATTTTCCAACTTAACTTCTTTGAGGAGTGTTAGACATGTCACTTTTGGGGATACCCCAACCCTGAGCTTCCAAGGGGATACTCCAACCTCACTTTTTAGAATTATCAAAATTTAAAAATCTTCCTTTGTCCAAATTATTTATCATCCATGGAGATACTTCAACCTTATCTTTCAACTATAATTAATCTTTTTTTCTTCTTCTTGGATTTCCATGAATATGTCAAACAAACGTCATTTAATCAAGAAACCTAGATGCATCTAAAAAATTGTCGATTCGGTTATTCCTAAATAATTGATGCCAATTATAAGATAAATTCTAATAATCCATCTTTTTTCTTTGTCATTGCATTGAAGGATCCATGTTATGTTACTTCCTAGCATAATTTCTTTGTAATGATTATTTGCATTCATGTTTTCCAATCACCTCAAATAAAATTAAAGATACTGTTCCGTATGGTATCTCTCCAGTGCCTAAAGTGAAATATTCCATTTTTAAAAGTAAAATCTAAAAGTTATTTTTATTGAAAATCTTTCCCTATCTCTCCGGGGCATATATGAGATTAAATCTTTTCATCAAAACCTGAAATTGTATTTCTATAAAATTCATGCATTAAAAGGGGGTTATATCAAAATTGTACAAGTTAAGATCAAAAGAATCAACACCAAAATAGGACATAGCTAGTAAAGTACCAATTTCGAGCATCGTAAAGAGGTTCGTACCTCATCGTGCATAACCAACTCTCGAACTTAAATGATGAATCTTTGTATTACGTAGACCACAAGATCAATCTTTTAAGTTTTGTAACTCAAAACATAGGTTTCAATAGGCATCTGGTCATGCCTAGCTTGAAATGATTGGTGGCGACTCCAAGCATTGCCATTTCATGATGGTCATTTAAGACCAATAAAATGAGTGATTCATCTTATGGTCCCCTTCTATACACCACAAGTTGAGAATTTGTACTTTCTCATTTTCATCATGTTGCAGGGGAAAAATCTCAGTCAAGAAAACATTTCTAAGTCAGAAAAATATTTTTAGTCATATGCACCCATAGATCCGTGAGGATTCATCCCTGGGCACGTTCTGACAATGTTCATCCTTTAATTTCGACAAACACAGATTCACATAATAATCATATTTTCATTCATGATTGGGCACTATAAACACATTCTCATCTTTGGCATAAATAATCTTTACGCTTTGGTTTAATGAGAAAAACTTCTCTTTCTACCATTTTAGAATCAATGTTCGTCCGTCGATTTGAACAAATACATATTCACATAATAATCTCCTTTCTTTGCATGATTGGGTACCATAAACATATTCTCCTCATTGGGATAAATGATATTAATCCTTTAGTTTCATAGGAAAACCTTCTCTTACAACTATTTTTAGAATTAATGCTTGTCCGTTGATTTGGACAAACATGGATTCACATAATAATCTCTTTTTTTTTTCATGGTTGGGCACCATAAACACATTCTCCTCATTGGGATAAATGATATTGATGCTTTGGTTTCATAAGCAAAACTTCTCTTCCTACAATTTTGAGACTTACTATTCATTTATCGATCTAGACAAGCACAGATTCACATAATCATCTTTTTTCTTTTCATGATTAGCTACCATAAATGCATTCTCCTTATTGGGATAAACGAATTGATGCTTTGGTTTAATAAGAAAAACCTTACTTCCCACCCTTTTTTAAAATCAAAATTCATCCATCAATTGGGATAAACATAGATTCACGTAATAATCTCTTTTTTTTTCATGATTAGGCTCCAAAAACATATTCCCCTAATTGGGATAAATGATATTGATGCTTTGGTTTTATAAGAAAAACTAGTCTCTTTATAATTTTTGGAATTAATGTTCATCCTCCGATTTGAACAAACATAGATTCACTTAAAAATCTCATTTCTTTTCATGATTGGGCACCATAAACACATTATCCTCATTAGGATAAATGATATTGTTGCTTTGGTTTCATAACAAAAGCTTGTCTTTCTACCATTTTTAAAATTAATATTCATCCTTCGATTTGGACAAACACGGATTCACTTAATAATTTCTTTTCTTTTCATGATTGGGCACCATAAATGCATTCTCCTTATTGGGTAAATGAAATTGGAGCTTTGGTTTCATAAGAAAAACTTTTCTTTCTACCAATTTTAGAATTAAAATTCATCTTTTAATTTGGAGAAACAGAGATTCACATAGTAATCTCCTTTCTTTTAATGATTGGGCACCACAAATTCATTCTCTTTATTGGGATAAATTAATTGATCTTTCATTTCATAAGGAAACCTTTACTTTCCACCATTTTTTAGAATTAAAGTTCGCCTATCAATTGTGATAAATACGGATTCATGTAATAATTTTTTTCTTTTCATGATTGGGTGCCATAAATGCATTCTCTTATTGGAATAAACAAATTTATGTTTTAGTTTCATAAGAAAAACTTTACTTCCCACCATTTTTTAGAATCAAAATTTATCTATCAATTAGGATAAATAGGAATTCATGTAATAATCTCTTTTCTTTCCATGATTAAGCACCATAAATAAATTCTCCTAATTGAGATAAATGATATTGATGCTTTGGTTTCATAATAAAAACTTGTATTTCTACCATTTTTAGAATTAATGTTCATCCTTTGATTTGGACAAATATGGATTCACATTATAATCTCCTTTATATTCATGATTGGGCACCATAAACACATTCTACTCATTAGGATAAATGATATTGATGCTTTGGTTTCATAAGAAAAACTTCACTTCCCACCATTTTTTGGAATCAAAGTTCATCTGTCAACTGGGATAAACATAGATTTACGTAATAATCACTATTCTTTCCATGATTGGGCACCATAAACACATTCTTTTTATTGGGATAAATGATATTGGTTCTTTGGTTACATAAGAAAAAACTTCTCTTTCTACCATTTTTAGAATTAATATTCATTTGCCAATTTGGACAAACACAGATTCACATAACAATCTCCTTTCTTTTCAAGATTGCGCACCATAAACACATTCTTCTCATTGGGATAAATGATATTGATGCTTTGGTTTCATAAATAAAACCCTTTTTTCTACCATTTTTAAAATTAAAGTTTATCTTTCAGTTGTGCTAACCACGAATTAACATAGTAATCCCCCTTTTTTTATTGGGCACCATAAATTCATTCTCCTTATTGGGATAAATGAATTAATGCTTTGGTTTCATAAGATAAACTTCTCTTTCGACCATGTTTAGAATCAAAGTTCACATTTCAATTGGAATAAAAACTGATTCACATAATAGCCTCCTTTTTTTTTAATGGTTGTGCACCACAAATTTTTTTTCCTTATTAGGATAAATGAACTGATGCTTTGGATTCATATGAAAAACTTTACTTCCCACTATTTTTAGAATTAGAGTTTGGTTGTTAATTATGATAAACACAGATTCACATAATATTCTTCTTTCTTTTCATGATTACGCACCATAAACACATTCTCCTCCTTGGGATAAATGATATTGATGCTTTGGTTTCATAAGAAAAACCCCTCTTTCTATCGCTTTTAAAATTAAAGTTTGTCATTTAATTATGCCAGCCGCAAATCAACAAAATAATCTCCTTTTTTTTATGATTGGGTGCCACAAATTCATTATCCTCTTTGGGATAAATGATATTGATGCTTTGGTTTCATAAGAAAAACTTCTCTTTCTACTATTTTTAGAATTAATGTTTCGTCCATCGATTTGGACAAACATGGATTCACATAGTAATCTCCTTTCTTTTCATAATTTGGCACTATAAACACATTCTCTTAGTTGGGATAAAAGATATTGATGCTTGGTTTCATAAGAAAAACTTTCCTTTCTATGATTTTTAGAATTTATCATTATATTTCAATTGGGATAAATGCGGATTCACATAACAATCTCCTTTTTTTAATGATTGCGCACCATAAATTCATTTTCCTCATTGGGGTAAATGATATTGATGCTTTGATTTCATAAAAAAATTTCTTTTTCTACCAATTTTAGAATTAAAGTTTATTTTTTAATTGGGATAAACGCGGATTCACATAATAACCTTTTTTCTTTTAATAATTGCGTACCATAAATTTTTTCTCCACGTTGGGATAAATGAATTAATGTTTTGGTTTTATAAGAAAAACTTCACTTTCCACCAGTTTTTAGAATCAAAGTTGATTTATCTATCATGATAAACATGGATTCACGTAATAATCTCCGTTCTTTTCATAATTGGGCACCATCAATGCATTCTCCTCATTGGCATAAATGAAATTGATGCTTTGGTTTCATAAGAAAAACTTTTCTTTCTTCCATTTTTAGAATTAATGTTCATCCGTCAATTTGGATAAACATGGATTCACATAATAATCTCTTTTTTTCATGATTGGGCACCATAAACACATTTTCCTTATTGGAATAAATGATATTGATGCTTTGGTTTAATAAGAAAAACTTTTCTTTTAACCATGTTTAGAATCAAGGTTCACATTTCAATTGGGATAAACATTGATTCACATAATAACCTCATTTCTTTTAATGGTTACACACCATAAATTTTTTCTCCTTATTGGGAGAAATGAATTGATGCTTTGGATTCATAAGAAAAACTCCACTTCCCACCATTTTTTAGAATTAGAGTTTGGCTGTCAATTGTGATAAATATGGATTCACGTAATAATCTCATTTCTTTTCATGATTGGGCACCATAAACACATTCTCCTCCTTGGGATAAATGATATTGATGCTTTGGTTTCATAAGAAAAACCCTTCTTTCTACCACTTTTAAAATTAAAGCTTGTCTTTCAATTGTGCTAGTCACGAATTAACAAAATAATCTCTTCTTTTATGATTGGGTACCATAAATTCATTGTCCCCCTTTGGGATAAATGATATTGATGCTTGATTTTAATAAGATAAACTTCTCTTCCAACCATTTTTCAGAATCAAAGTTCATCTGTCAACTGTGATCAACATGAATTCACATAATAATCTCTTTCTTTTCATGATTGGGCACTATCAACACATTCTCCTCCTTAGGATAAATGATATTGATGCTTTGGTTTCATATGGAAAGCCCCTCTTTCTACCATTTTTAAAAACAAAGGTTATCTTTAATTGTGCTAGCCATGAATTAACATAATAATCTCGTTGTGTTTTATGATTGGGCACAATAAATTCATTGTCCTCTGTGGGATAAATGAATTGATGCTTTGGTTTAGTAAGATAAACTTCTCTTCTTACCATATTTTAGAACCAAAGTTCATCTATCAATTGTGATAAACACGGATTCACATAATAATCTCCCTTTTTTTTCTTGATTGGGCACCGTAAACACATTCTCCTGCTTGGGATAAATGATATTGATGCTTTGGTTTCATAAGAAAAACCCCTCTTTCTATCATTTTTAAAATTAAAGTTTATCTTTAAATTACACTAGCAGCGAATTAACAAAATAGTCTCCTTTTTTTATGATTCGGCACCATAAATTCATTATCCTTTTTGGGATAAATGATATGGATGCTTTAGTTTAATAAGATAAACTTCTCTTCCTACCATTTTTTAGAATCATAGTTCATCTACCAATTGTCATAAACATGGATTCACATAATAATCTATTTCCTTTCATGGTTAGGCACCATAAACACTTCTCCTCATTAGGATAAATGATATTGATGCTTTGGTTTCATAAGAAAAACTTCCCTTTCTACGACTTTTAAAATTAATGTTCGTCTGTCGATTTGGACAAACACGGATTCACATAGTAATCCCCTTTCTTTTCATAATTGGGCACCATAAACACATTCTCCTAGTTAGGATAAAAGGTATTGATGCTTGGTTTCATAAGAAAAACTTTCTTTTCTACAATTTTTAGAATTAAACTTCATCTTTCAATTGGTATAAATGCGGATTCACATAACAATCTCCTTTCTTTTAATAATTGGGCATCACAAATTCATTTTCCTCATTGGGATAAATGATATTGATGCTTTGATTTCATAAGAAAAACATCTTTTTTTACTATTTTTAGAATTAAAGTTCGTTTTTCAATTAGGATAAATGTGGATTCATATAATAACCTCTTTTCTTTTAATGATTGCGCACCATAAATTTTTTCTCCACATTGGGATAAATGAATTGATGTTTTGTTCATAAGAAAAACTTTATTTTCCACCATTTTTTACAATCAAAGTTCGTTCATCTATCATGATAAACATGGATTCATGTAATAATTTCCTTTTTTTTTCATGATTGGGCACCATAAATGCATTCTCCTCATTGGCATAAATGATATTGATGCTTTGGTTTCATAAGAAAAACTTCTCTTTCTGCCATTTTTAGAATAAATGTTCATCCACTGATTTGGATAAACATGGATTCACATAATAATCTCTTTTTTTCATGATTGGGCACCATAAACACATTTTCCTTATTGGAATAAATGATATTGATGCTTTGGTTTCATAAAAAAAACTTCTCTTTCGACCATGTTTAGAATCAAAGTTCACATTTCAGTTGGGATAAACATTAATTCATATAGTAACTGCTTTTATTTTAATGGTTGCACATTACAAATTTTTTCTCCTTATAGGGATAAATGAATTGATGCTTTGGATTCATAGGAAAAACTTTACTTTCCACCATTTTTTAGAATCAAAGTTTGGCTATCAATTGTGATAAACACGGATTCACGTAATAATCTCCTTTCTTTTCATGATTGGGCACCATAAACACATTTTTCTCATTGGGATAAATGATATTGATACTTTGGTTTGATAAGAAAAACCCCTCTTTCTACCACTTTTAAAATTAAAGTTTGTCTTTCAATTGTGCTAGCCTCAAAATAAAAAATAATCTCTTTTTTTATGATTGGGCATGATAAATTCATTGTCTTTTTTGCAATAAATGATATTGATGCTTTGGTTTAATAAGACAAACTTCTCTTCCCACCATTTTTTATAATCATAGTTTATCTACCAATTGTCATAAACGCAGATTCAAGTAATAATCTCTTTTTTTTTATGGTTAGGCACCATAAACACATTCTCCTTATTAGCATAAAAGATATTGATGCTTTCATTTCATAAGAAAAACTTCCCTTTCTACTATTTTTAGAATTAATATTCATCCATCGATTTGGACAAACATGGATTCACATAATAATCTCCTTTCTTTTCATGACTGGGCACCATAAACACATTCTCCTCACTGGATAATGATACTAGTGCCTTGGTTTCATAAAAAAACTTCTCTTTCTACCATTTGCAGAATTAAAGTTCATCTTTCAATTGGGATAAACACGGATTCACATAATAATCTCCTATCTTTTAATGGTTGGGCACCATAAATTCATTCTCCTCATTAGGATAAATGAACTGATGCTTTGGTTTCATGAGAAAAACTTCACTTCGTACCATTTTTTGGAATCAAAGTTCATCTGTCAATTAGGATAAACAAGGATTCCCATAAGAATGTCCTTTCTTTTCATGATTGGGCACCATAAACACATTCTCCTTATTGGGATAAATGATATTGATGCCTTGGTTTCATAAAAAAATCTCTCTTTCTACCATTTTTTGAATTAAAATCTGTCTTTCAATAAACACGGATTAATATAATAATATTTTTTTTAATGATTAGGCACCACAAATTCATTCTCCTCATTAGGATCAATGAATTAATGCTTTGGTTTCATAAGAAAAACTTCACCTACCATCATTTTTTAGAATAAAAGTATGTTTGTCAATTGTGATAAACATAGATTCATGTAATAATCTCTTTTCCTTTCATTATTGGGCACCAAAAACACATTCTCTTCACTGGGACAAATGATTTTGATGCTTTGGTTTCATATGAAAAACTTTTCTTTCTACTATTTGTAGAATTAATTTTGTCCATCGATTTGGACAAACATGGATTCACATAATAATCTCCTTTCTTTTCATGATTGGGCACCATAAACACATTCTCCTCGTTAGGATGAATGAATTGACACTTTGGTTTCATAAGAAAACGTTTCTTTTTATCTTTTTTAGAATTAAAGTTTGTTTGTTAATTGGGATAAACTTGCATTCACGTTATAATTTCCTTTCTTTTCATGATTGGGCGTTATAAACATATTCTTCGTATTAGGATAAATGATATTGATGCTTTGGTTTCATAAGAAAAACTTCTCTTTCTGCCTTTTATAGAATTAAAGTTCATCATTCCATTGGGATCAATGCGGATTCATATAAGAATCTCCTTTCTTGTAATGATTATACACCATAAATTCATTCTCTTTATTGTGATAAATGAATTAATGCCTTCATTTCACAAGAAAAGCTTCACTTCCTACTATTTTTTAGAATCAAAATTCATCTGTCAATTGTGATAAATACAAATTCACGTAATAATCTCCTTTTTTTATGATTGGGCATCACAAACACATTCTCCTCATTGGTATAAATGACATTGATGCTTTGCTTTCATAAGAAAAACTTATCTTTCTGCCATTTTTAGAATTAGTGTTCATCCATTGATTTGGACAAACACGGATTCACATAATAATCACCTTTCTTTTCATGACTGGGAATCATAAACACATTTTCCTTACGGGATAAATGATATTAATGCTTTAGTTTCATAAGACAAACTTCTACTTCTACTATTTTTAGAATTAATTTTTGTTCGTCGATTTAGACAAGAATGGATTCACATAATAATCTCCTTTCTTTTCTAGTTGATGAACCATAAACATAGTCTCCCAATTGGGATAAATGACATTTATGCTTTGATTTTATAAGAAAAGCTTCTTTTTCTACCATTTTTAGAATTAATGCTCGCCTGTCAATTTGGTCAAACATGAATTCACGTAGCAATCCCCTTTCTTTTCATGATTGGGCACCATAAACACATTCTTCTTGTTGGGATAAATGATATTGATGCTTTCATTTCATAAGAAAAATATTTCTTTCTACCATTTTTAGAATTAATGTTCATCCCCCGATTTAGAAAAAACATGGATTCACTATATAATCTTCTTTCTTTTCATGATTGGGTACCATAAACACATTTTTCTCATTGGGATAAATGATATTGATGCTTTGCTTTCATAAGAGAAACATCTTTTTCTACCATTTTTAGCATTAATGTTTCTCTGTCGAATCAGCCAAACATGGATTCATATAATAATCTCTTTTCTTTTTACGATGAGGAACCATAACCATAGACTTCTAATTGGGATAAATGACATTAATGCTTTGGTTTCATAAAAAAAACTTTTTTTCTACCATTTTTAGAATTAAAGTTTATCTTTTAATTGGGATAAATGCATATTCACAAAGAATCTCTTTTCCTTTACCACAAATTCATTCTCCTCATTGGGATAAATGAATTGATGCCTTGGTTTCATAAGAAAAACTTCACATCCCACCATTTCTTAGAATGAAAATTCGTTTGTCAATTGTAATAACACAGATTCACTTAATAATCTATTTTCTTTATATGGTTGGGTATCATAAACATATTTTCCTCTTTGGGACAAATAATATTGATGCTTTTTTTCATAAGAAAAACTTTTCTTTTTACCATTTTTAGAATTAATGTTCATCTGTCAATTTGGACAAACATAGATTCACATAATAATTTCCTTTCTTTTCATTATTGGGCACTATCCTTATTGGGATAAATGAATTGATGCCTTGGTTTCATGAGAAAAACCTCACGTTGCACCATTTTTTAGAATCAAAAGTCGTCTGTCAATTGTAATAAATGCATATTCACCTAATAACCTACTTTCTTTCCATGATTGGGCACCATAAACATATTCTCCTCACTGGGCTAAATGATATTGATGCTTTGGCTTCAAAAAAAAACTTTTTTTCTACTATTTTTAGAACTAGTATTCATCCACTGATTTAGGTAAACACGGATTCACATAATAATCTCTTTTCTTTTCATGATTGGGCACCATAAACACATTCTCCTTATTGGATAAATGATATTGATGCTTTGGTTTCATAAGAGAAATATCTCTTTCTACCATTCCTAGCATTAATGTTCCTCCATTTAATTGGACAAAGACAGATTCTATAATAATCTCCTTTCTTTTTATGATGAGGAACCATAAACATAGTCTCCAAATTGGGATAAATGACATTAATGCTTTAGTTTTATAAGAAAAGCTTTACTTCTACCATTTTTAGAATTAATGTTCATTCGTTGATTTGCACAAACACGGATTCACATAATAATCTTCTTTCTTTTCATGATTGGGTAGCATAAACACTTTCTACTTGTTGGGATAAATGTTAGTGATGCTTTGGTTTCATAAGAGAAACTTTTTTCCCATTTTTAGGATTAATGTTCCTCCATCAAATTGGACAAATAGGGATTCAAATAATAATCTCTTTTTTTTATGATGAAGAACCATACACATAGCCTTTTAATTGGGGTAAATGACATTTATGCTTTAGTTTTATAAGAAAACCTTCTCTTTCTACCAATTTTAGAATTAATATTCGTCCGTTAATTTGGACAAACACGGATTCACATAATAATCACCTTTCTGGGCACCATAAACACATTCTTCTCATTAGGATAAATGACATTGATGCTTTAGTTTTATAAGAAAACTTATCTTTCTACCATTTTTAGAACCAATGTTCATCCGTTGATTTCGACAAACTTAGATTCACATAATAATCTTCTTTCGTTTCCTGATTGGGCACTATAAACACATTCTCCACATTGGGATAAATGATATTGATGCTTTGGTTTCATAAGACAAACTTCTCTTTCTACCATTTTTAGAATTAATGTTCGTCCACCGAATTGGACAAACATAGATTCACATTATAATCTCCTTTCTTTTCATGATTGGGCACTATAAACATAAATGATACTGATGCTTTAGTTTCATAAGAGAAAATGTTCTTTTTACCATTTTTAGGATTAATGTTCCTCCACTGAATTAGACAAAGACGGATTCACATAGTAATCTCCTTTCTTTTCATGATGAGGAACTATACACATAGTCTTCTAATTGGGATTAATGACATTAATGCTTTGTTTTCATAGGAAAACCTTTTTTTCTTCCATTTTTAAAATTAATGTTCGTTAGTCAATTTGGACAAATACGGATTCACAGAGCAATCTCTTTTCTTTTCTTGATTGAGCACCATAAACACATCCTTATCATTGGGATAAATGATACTAATGCTTTGGTTTCATTAGAAAAAAAAATTTTTCTACCATTTTTAGAATTAAAGTTCATCTTTTAGTTGGGACAAACATGGATTCACATAATAATCTCCTTTCTTTTAATGATTACATGCCATAAATTCATTCTCCTTGTTGGGGTAAATAAATTGATGCCTTGGTTTCATAAGAAAAACTTCACTTCCCACCATTTTTAGAATCAAAGTTCATTTGTTATGATGAACACGGATTCACGTAATAATCTCCTTTCTTTTCGTGATTCGGCTTTATAAACACGTTCTCCTCATTGGGATAAATAATATTGATGCTTTTGTTTCAGAGGAAAAACTTTTGTTTCTGCCATTTTTAGAATTAATGTTCATTCGTCGATTTGGATAAACATGGATTCACATAATAATCTCCTTTCCTTTCATGATAAGGAACCATACACATAGTCTCCTAATTGGGATAAATGACATTTATGCTTTGGTTTTATAAGAAAAGCTTCTCTTTTAACCATATTTAGAATTAATGTTCGTTTGTCGATTTGGACAAACATGGATTCACTTAAGAATCTCCTTTCTTTTCATGATTGGGCACCATAAACACATTCTCATCATTGGGAAAAATGATATTAATGCTTTGGTTTCATAAGAAATGCCTCTTTTTCCACCATTTTTGAAATTAAAGTTCATGTTTTAATTTTGATAAACACGGATTAACATAACAATCTACTTTTTTTATGATTATGCACCACATATTTATTCTCCTCATTAGGATAAATGGATTGATGCTTTGGTTTCATAAGAAAAAATTAAGTTTCTACCATTTTTTAGAATCAAAGTTCATTTGTCAATTGTGATAAACATGTATTCACATAATAATCACTTTTTTTTTCATGATTGGTAACCATAAATAAAGTCTCCTGATTGGGATAAATGATATTGATGCTTTCATTTAATAAGAACAACTTTTTTTTCTACCATTTTTAGAATTAAATTTCATCTTTTAACTGGGATAAATGCGGATTCACATAAGAATCTTTTTCCTTTTAATGATAGTGCACCACAAATTCATTCTCCTTATTGGGATAAATGAATTGATGCCTTGGTTTCATAAGAAAAACTTCACTTCCCATCATTTTTTAGAATCAAAGTTTGTTTGTCAATTGTAATAAACACGAATTCGCGTAATGGTCTCTTTTCTTTTCATGACTGGGACCATAAACACATTATCCTCATTTCGACAAATAATATTGATGCTTTAGTTTCATATGAAAAACTTCGATTTTCTACCATTTTTTGAGTTAATGTTCATCTATCGATTTGGACAAACACGGATTCACATAATAATCTCCTTTCTTTTCATGATTAGGCACTATAAACACATTCTCCTTATTGGGATAAATGATATTGATGCTTTTGTTTCATAAGAAAAACAACTCTTTCTACTATTTTTAAAGTTAATGTTCGTCCATCGATTTGGACAAACACGGATTCACATAATAATTTCTTTTCTTTTTATGATGAGGAACCATAAACGTAGTCTCCTAATTAGGAAAAATGACATTGATGCTTTGGCTTTATAAGAAAAGTTTCTCTTTCCACCATTTTTAGAATTAATGTTTGTCTGTAGATTTGGACAAACATAGATTCACATAACAATATCCTTTCTTTTCATGATTGTGTACCATAAACACATTCTCTTCATTGGGATAAATGATATTATTGCTTTGGATTCATAAGAGAAACTTTTCTTTCTACCATTTTTAAAATTAATGTTCGTCCACCGATTTAGAAAAAAATGGATTAACATAATAATCTCTTTTTTTTATTAAGCACCATAAACACATGCTCCTCATTAGGATAAATGATATTGGTGCTTTGGTTTCATAAGAAAAAACTTCTTTTTTCTACCATGTTTAGAATTAAAGTTCGTTTTTTAATTGGGATAAACATGTATTCACATGATAATCTCTTTTCTTTTAATGATTACACACCACAATTTCATTCTCCTTATTAGGATAAATGAATTGATGCCTTGGTTTCATAAGAAAACTTCGCTTCCCATAATTTTTAGAATCAAAGTTCATTTGTTCTGATAAACATGAATTCATGTAATAATCTCTTTTTTTTCATAATTAGACACCATAAACACGTTTTCCTCATTGGGACAAATTATATTGCTACCTTTGTTTCGTAAGAAAAACTTTTTTTTTTTGCCATTTCTAGAATCATTATTCGTTGGCTGATTTGGACAAACAAGGATTCACATAATAATCTCCCTTCTTTTCCTAATTAGGCACCATAAACACATTCTCCTCATTGGGATAAATGATATTGATGCTTTGGTTTCATAAGAAAAACTTCTCTTTCTACCATTTTTAGAACTAGTATTCATCCGCTGATTTGGCCAAACATGGATTCACATATTCTTTTCATGATTGGGCACTATAAACACATTCTCCTCACTAGGATAAATGATATTGATGCTTTGGTTTCATACGAAAAACTTCTCTTTCTACCATTTTTAGAACTAGTGTTCATCCGCTAATTTGGGCAAACACAGATTCACATGATAATCTCCTTTTTATTTATGATTAGGCACCATAAACACATTTTCCTCACTAGGATAAATGATATTGATGCTTTGGTTTCATAAGAAAAACTTCTCTTTCTATCATTTTTATAACTAGCGTTTGTCCACTGATTTGGGCAAACACATATTCACATAATAATCTCATATTTTTTCATGATTGGGCACCATAAAAACATTCTCCTCATTGGGATAAATGATATTGATGCTTTGGTTTCATAAGAAAAAATATCTCTTTCTACTATTTTTAAAATTAATATTTGTCCATCGATTTGGACAAACATAGATTGACGTAATAATCTCTTTTCTTTTCATGATGAGAAGCCGTAAATGTAGTCCCCTAATTGGGATAAATGACATTGATATTTTGGTTTTATAAGAAAAGCTTCTTTTTCTACCATTTTTAGAATTAATGTTTGTCTATCGATTTAGACAAACACAAATTCATATAGCAATCTCCTTTACTTTCATGAAGGGCACCATAAACACATTCTCCTCATTAGGATAAATGATATTGATGCTTTGGTTTCATAAGAAAAATTTTTCTTTCTACCATTTTTAGAATTAATGTTTGTCCGTCAATTTGGAAAAACATAGATTCACATAATAATTTCTTTTCTTTTCATGATTGGGCACCATAAACGCATTCTCTTCATTGGGATAAATGATATTGATACTTTGGTCTTTGTACCATGTTTAGCATAATGTTCCTCCATCGAATCAGATAAACATGGATTCCACAAAAATCTCCTTTCTTTTTATGATGAGGAACCATAAACATTGTCCTCTTATTGGGATAAATGACATTGATGCTTTGGCTTTAAAAGAAAAGCTTTTATTTCTACCATTTTTAGAATTAATGTTCATCCGTCAATTTGCATGAATGTGAATTCACATAATAATCTCCTTTCTTTTCATGATTAGGCACTATAAACACTTTCTACTTATTGGGATAAATGATATTGGTGCTTTGGTTTCATAAAATAAATTTTTCTTTTACCATTCTTAGGATTAATGTTCCTCCACCAAATTGGACAAATAGGGATTTAAATAATAATGTCTTTTCTTTGCATGATGAGAAACCATACACATAGTCTTCTAATTAGGATAAATGACATTGATGCTTTGGTTTTATGAGAAAAGCTTCTCTTTCTACCATTTTTAGGATTAATGCTCATCTATCGATTTGATCAAGCACGAATTCACATAGCAATCCCCTTTCTTTTCATGATTGGGCACCATAAACACATTCGACTCGTTGGGATAAATGATATGGATGCTTTGGTTTCATAAGAAAAACATTTCTTTCTACCATTTTTAGAATTAATGTTTGTCCCCTGATTTGGAAAAATATGGATTCACTAAATAATCTTCTTTTTTTTCATGATTGGGCACCATAAACACATTCTCCTCATTAGGATAAACGATATTGATTCTTTGCTTTTATAGAAGAGACATCTTTTTCTTACCATTTTTAGTATTAATGTTCCTCCACCGAGTTAGACAAACATGGATTCACATAATAAACTTTTTCCTTTTTACGATGAAGAACCATAACCATAGTATCCTAATTGGGATAAATGATATTAATGCTTTGGTTTCATAAGAAAAACTTTTTTTCTACCATTTTTGGAATTTCGGTTCGTCTTTCAATTAGGATAAATGCAGATTCTCAAGTAATCTTTTTTTTAATGATTACATTTCACAAATAATCTTTATTTTTAGGATTAATGTTCCTCTGTTGAATTGGACAAATATGGATTTAAATAATAATCTCTTTTCTTTTCATGATGAGGAACCATACACATAGTCTCCTAATTGGGATAAATGACATTTATGCTTTAGTTTTATAAGAAAACATTCTCTTTCTACCATTTTTAGAATTAATGTTCGTCCATAGATTTGGACAAACACGGATTCACTTAATAATCACATTTTTTTTTCATGATTGGGCACCATACACACATTTTCCTTATTGGGATAAATGATATTTATGCTTTGGTTTCATAGGAAAAACTTATCTTTCTACCATTTTTAGAATTAATGTTCATCCGTCGATTTGGACAAACATGGATTCATATAATAATCTCTTTTCATTTCATGATTGGGCACCGTAAACACATTCTCCGCATTGGGGTAAATGTTATTGATGCTTTGGTTTCATAAGACAAACTTTTCTTTCTACCATTTTTAGAATTAATGTTCGTCC
>JBBYHO010487097.1:0-24045 GCA_038382025.1 Adansonia gregorii
CCAATGTCCTAAGTCTTATAAGAATGGGATGAATTTTTGGCACTGAAACTGATGCAATACTAATAGAGGAGAATAATTGGTACTTCCCCATAATTTGAGGAGTAGTACACAAGTGTAATCTCTATATCTGTATACAATCGACGAAAGAAACACCGACGAGGCTCTCTATGTGACTTCTTCCTCCTTGATGTGTCGTAATTCCTTGACCAAATGCTTTTTTGTCTTATTTTGATGACATTCCTCCTCTAATGTCATGGAAAGAAGACTGATCTTGAAGAAGAAATTTTGCCTAGCTTTGTCTTTCCTAATACAGAGATGACCTAAGAGCCATATCTGGAGCAATGGGGCGCAACCAATAAACCTTCATGTTCTTGTTCTTTTACAAAAGCTAAAGGCGCAGATGGTTTCAGTGATGATGGTGGAAGCAAGGTTGATGTTGCAATATATATGAGAAAACAAATCCGTGACTGCTACCTTTACATAACCCAAAGTCTTCAAGAATATAACTAGCCCATAGATTGCCAGAGCATAGACATCTTGAGCTTTCTTTTGATCAAAAGGATTTACCATAATTTTTTTCAAGTTAGCCCAAGAGATGCATTCGCTGCTCTCTTTTACTTTGACATGACTATCAACCTATGCTTCTGTGGCCCTAAGAACTTGTTTTAACCTTTTTTTCAATGTAAAAGGCGTTAGTGCTTTGTAGTAAATTCGATCTGACTTGGCCCTTTCTATGTTGAGCAGAGCTATGTACTTATCAATGGTAGGGACTAAATCTTGTTGGTTGAAGGTGAAATATCGGTAGGCCAAATTCTAGAACTGTGTTGCTACTTGCAACAAGCCATAATCCAACTGTACTTAAAGTAAGAAAGTTATAACCTCGTACTTTTTAGTGAAGGCTTCTTTCTCATTGTTGTCCCAACTATCCCAAATGTGTTTCAGTTTCTGACAATTATTTTAACAAAAATCGGTCTTAACCACTTTAGGCATTTTTTAGATGCAATCAGGCTCTAAAATATCTCCGTCTTGATGCTGGTGACCTTTCGACCATGTTCTGATGTTTTCAAAAGACTCGATAGTGGAGATGAGCTATTGCTCCATAAATGATGCCCCTTGATAAACATCGAACTGAAACAACTACCCTAGAATGATGATAATCATGATAGTTATGATGAGATGATGTATGTGTTAAGACACAAAATGAAAGGAAAACGAGTTAGTGAAACGTATAAGAGACAAACGTAAGGAATTAAAGAATTTAAGAACATAAAAAAAATTCATAGCATGTCTCAACCAAAGTGATAAGATAAGAAACGAGCAGTGTATCAACATGTCCAGATACAACTTGCCCTTCATGAGGTGATGAACTAACCAAACAATAGTAATATTCGCTTATCACCACTAGTGCGGATACGCGTTAAGCTAGGACTCGGACAACATAATGATTTATAGCATAGGACATTGTGAATAATGGTTTTTGCTCATCATCACTTACTTAGACAAAGGTTAGTGTCACAATGTGCCTAGGGATGGATCCTCACGGATCTATGGGTGCATATGACTTAAAACATTTTTTTGACTTAGAAATGTCTTGTTGATTGAGACTTTTCCTTCACGACGTAATGAGAATATGAAAGTATAAATTCTTGACTTATTAGTCTCGAATAACCATAAGACAAATTGCTCATCTTATTAGTCTCGGATGACCATCACAAAATGGCCAATGCTTGGAGTTGCCACTGATCATTTTGGGCTAGGCATGATCCGATGCCTATTAAAACCTATGTCTTTAGTTACGAAACTCGAAACATCGATCTCGTGGTCTATGTAGTACAAAGATTCGCCATTTGGGTTCGGGAGTTAGTTACGCATAATAACATGGACCTCTTTGTGACGTCCAAAATCGGTACCTTACTAGTTATGTCTTATCTCAATTTCGATTCTTTTAATCTTAACTCATCACTATTTTGATATAACCCTTTTTCAATGAATGAATTTTTATAGAAATACAAATCTAGGTTTTGATGAAAACATTTAATCTCATAGACACCCCAGAAAGATAGGGAATATAGAAATTTTCAATAAAAATGACCTCTAGATTTTACTTTGAAAAATGGAATATTTCACTTTGGGCACTAGAGAGATACCCATGCGGAATATTACGTTTAGTTTTACTAGAAATGTTTTAAAAACATGTATGCAAATAATCATTACGAAGAAATCACATTAGTAAGGGAATGAACAAAGTAACATAACATAGACCATTCAATAAAATGATAAAGAGAAGGGATGGACTATTGGAATTTATCTCGCAATTGACATTGATTATCTAGGAATAACCAAATTGATAATTTTTGAGACATATCTAGGTTCCTTGATTGAACGAGGTTTGCTTGACACATTCATGGAAGTTCTAGAAGGAGAAAATTTAATTGTAGTTTAAAGATAGGGTTGGAGTATCCCTATGGATGACAAATAATTTTGACAAAGGAAGATATTTAAATCTTGACAATTTTAAAAAGCGGGGTTGGAGCGTCCCTTCAGAAAGAAAGGATTGGAGTGTCCTTGTGGATGACAAATAATTTTAACAAAGGAAGATTTTTAAATCTTGACAGTTTTGAAAAGCAAGGTTAGAGTATCCCCTCGAAAGGTTGGGGTTGGAGTATCCCCGAAAGTAACATATCGAACATTCTTTAAAGAAGTCAAGTTGGAAAACTTAAGTTGACGAAACTTTGTAATTTAGAAAATGAGTAAGAATTTTAACAATTTTTAGCAAACAAAATTATTATGAATGAGGATGGTAACGATTTAAAAAATATATATTTGTGCCTTGATATGAGCTTATGGAAGGTCAAAGCATGTTCTCAACTTTGATCAGGGTGAAACAGGGATATTCAAATGTCTCAATATGAAATTCAAGAAAGCAACTTAATTTTGACCATGATCGAGAACAACAGACAACATTGCGCGATCCCACTTTTTGAATTTATTCTGGATTGGTTTGAAGGCTTTAGAGGATTGACAAGATACCGTCAGAAAGGTAACTTAACGAGGGTCAATCTAAAAATATTCCTAATATCCCAAAAATCACTTTCTGGGGAAATAAATTTTCAAATTTGGGTCAATTACGCTACTGATAGAGCATGCGAGGAAATGGGTGTATCAAAATTTAAAAAATCATTTTGGACTTGTGTGATATCGAAAAATTACAAATAATACCTTTACAAAAAGTGAATTTCATGAACCTTTTATGAAAAATGTTGGATGGATTTGGAAAATTCATTTGGTGGGCCTTAATGGCCTAACCAAAATGCACTTTGTTAACTCTAGGGATTTCAGATAGTCTAGGTTTGAAAAATTATAACTCTTTCATCCGAACTGATCTGGGGGTGAACATGACCTCATTTTAAAGATATTTTGACACACTTTCAGAGAAAAATATTATAAAATTCATAAAAAAATCATTTAGGATTTTAAAGTGAATTTTCAATTTATAATAGTGATGCTACCAGCAAGGGATATCTTTTATTTCTTTGTGTTTTTAGGTCCAAACTTGAGTCATCGACATTCAAACATCCTTGACTGGGGGGAAAGAGTGGCATGAGCATCGTGAACTCATTTGCATAGCCTCAAGTAATTTGGGACGATGAAATAACTCGTTGATCATACCACTCAAGGTTTTGACTCAAAAATAAGGCACGATCATTTACGGAACTAGTGCAAGGCCATTTTCTTTGGAAAATCAAAAGTTTTGAGCTCGTTTAATCAGGATTACAGATCTAGAAAACTTCATCTTCCCTAAGATTTTAGTTAACTTTAAGGAAAATGCTAAGTTCATGCTAGTCCTCATTGGTTGAGGTTTGTATGCTTAGCTTGGAGGGAAAGAGTGGCATGAGCATCGTGAACTCATTTGCACAGCCTCAAAATAATTTGGGATGATGAAATAACCCATTGATCATACCACTCAAAGTTTTGACTTAAAACAAGGCATGATCATTTAGAGAACTAGTGCAAGGCCAATTTCATTGGAAAATCAAAATTTTTGAGCTCATTTAATCAGGATTACAGATTTGGAAAACTTTATCTTCCCCAAGATTTTAGTTAACTTTAAGGAAAATGCTAAGTTCATGGTAGTCCTCGTTGGTTGAGGTTAGCATGCTTGGCTTGGGGAGGTTTTGAAAATTAATTTTTTTACAGCCATCAAACATGCACTTTGATAAAGAGAAAACAACAAACATACAAGGGGATGGCACATAACATGGATAGGGATGCTAACTTTACCAATGGTCTAGACAAAAAAAATGTTATGCACTTTAACAGAAAAATGTTACGGATGCTAAAAATAATAATGATTCATGACAAGATGCAAGCTAATGTATAAATATGCTTAAAATATGTTAGGCTAAGGATTCATACATGGACTAATTATAACAAGATGCATGGATATGGCATAAAATGCATGAATAAAAGCTATCCCAATAATGAGGATGAAATGAGGCATTTTGTGCATCAAAGGGGGTGATGGATCCAAATCCTAAACTACCATAACCAAAAGCCACAATAATGCATGAGAATCCTAAGAGGGTGATGGAAACATAGAGAGCTCATTAAAATAATTAAGATGCTGAAAAACAAAAATAAAAGTGATAAAGTAAGAACTTATACCAACAAAGCTTTAATTTTTGGCCAAATAGTTGGAGCAGTAGAGATAGCTTGAATTTTCCTTGTTTCCTTCTTGTTAATAAGCAAGAAAAAGAGAGAAACAATAAGGTTTTGGTTCTGGTATGGATAAGGGTGATTTTCAATATATGCAGTGGTTGAGAATGAATGTTTTAGGGCTATTTTTGAGTTATAAGTGCAGAGCTATGGGATTTGGTTTTATTGATGTGTGAATATGTTTTGGAAGCTGAAAATAAGATGGAATCTACCCTCTTCCCTCAGCTGAGAATTAAGTGGTCTATTTAGACCAGCAATTGGAGCTAAATTGGAGGTGTTTTTGGTCATTTCTCAATAGGGACAAAGTGATGTTAGCTTGATGGGTATAGAGTAGCTTTAGGGAGCAACTTGCTGCCCGTGTGATGGACATAAGGTGGCTAGCTTAAATGCTAAAATGATATTCCAGCAAATAGGGTGGCTGATGGTGATCTTGGTCAACAAATTATGGAAAAGTATGGTGATCATATGACATTAACCTTTTTATATCTAATTTAGAGTTCAAGAAATGTTTTGATTAATTCAAAAGTCCAAATTCATAAACTGATATGGGTTTTGATCTTTTCTTATGCAAAGAAACGAGTTAAAATCGAGTTTTAGATCAATGGTAGACGAGTAAAAAATGCTTTGACCGTGAAAAATGGCATGTATGTATCGATGCATTATAGAATATATCGATAAATTTGGTCTAAAAACCTTAACTTTATCGATATAATGAACATTGTATCGATGCAATGATCATTGTATTGATACTATAAACCATTGTATAAATTCAATGCTTCATTGTATCGATACATGTTGATATGTATTGATACATTTCTTTACAGACTGCACATTTTGGTCTTGGCATGGCCTAGTATCGATACATGAGCTCCTGTATCGATACATAAGCTTATGTATCGATACAAATGGGGACATTTCAAATTTTTGGATTGTTAGAGCATTGTATCGATACATGAAAACCATGTATCGATACATTTAAACAAAATTATGAATTTTTTCATGTCTTTTGTCCCAGACACTTTGAACTATGCCCTTTGATGCCACATCTTTGCATTTATCTTTGATATGATCCATAGGCCTTCTTGATGTCCTTAAAAATACTTTTTCAACATCATCACCCCTTCTTATGTCCATGCCCCAGGTTGCTACAAAAGTTAGCTTGGATAAGATATAGTTAGCCGTCATTCAGGTTGCACGATGGCATGCCTTGATAAATGATAAAAAAATGCAGATGTGAGTGATAATTGTACACTCATTATCACCTGTATAGTTATGGTAATTGAGAGTAAAGGTTAGGAATGTTTCCCCGAGTAGCCCTGTTCTCTAGGTGTTCTAGCAATGTTTGGGTATGGTTTGACATGGTTTAGCTTGTAAGGCTCACTATATGAGGTTTAAGTTGATGCCTAAATAGGTATCCGAATTGCTCCTCTGTCTAATACAGACAGTTGAGGCACCTCAATCCTAAGCCTATCGTGGGTTTGGTGGAATGAGCGTAATCTTATTGATGTATTTCCCTATGCAAATGTCGAGGGTTACTCACGAGAGGCATAGGTAATTTAAACCTAGGAAGTTATTGCTACATCTATGCGAAGGGTTACTCACAAAGGCAGATAGCTTACTTTCTCTTAATAATTGGGTTATAACCTCGCCATGGCATTTGGCAGGACTCTAATGCATAAGCAAGTGCATGGTGTGTGACAAAAAAACAATCAAACCTTTTTGCTTACTCCTGTATTACCATTTTTATTAAACTAATGATTATTTGAAAATAAGAAAATCCTGACAATCATGTCAATCAAAATATTAGTTGACAAAATGAAAAAAAAAGGTCATAGTTAAATAATGACCGAAGATCGAAGGAACCAAGAACCTAGTAAGACACGAGTAGTTATTGGCCTAACTCTCTATACAGTCCTCAGTGAAGTCACCAAGCTGTCATAACATACCCCGGGGTGGATCCTCACAGACATATAGGTGCATACAACTGAAAAAGTTTTTTTGACTAGGAAATGTCTTTTTGACCGAGACTTTTCCTTCGTAATGTGATAAGCATGAGAAAGTATAGATTCTTGATTCATGATACAGTAAGGGGGACCATAAGATAAATCGCTCATCTTATTAGTCTCAGATGACCATCACAAAATGGCTAATGCTTGGAGTTACCACTGATCATTTTGGGCTAGGCATGATTGGATGTCTATTGAAACCTATGTCTTGAGTTAGGAAACTTGAAACATCTATCCCATGGTCTGTGTGGTACAAAGATACACCATTTGAGTTCGAGAGTTGGTTATGCACGATGAGGCACGAACCTCTTTGCGACACCGAAATTAGTACCTTACTACTTATGTCTTACCTAAGTTTCGATTCATTCGATCTTAACTCATCACTATTTTGATATAACCCTCTTTTAATGTATGAATTTTATAAAAATACAAATTCAGGTTTTGATGAAAAGATTTACTCTCATATATGCCCGGATAGATGGGGAATATAGAAATTTTTAATAAAAATGACCTTTGGATTTTACTTTGAAAATGGAATATTCCATTTTAGACACTAGAGAGATACCCATGTGGAACATCACTTTTAATTTTACTTGAAATGATTTGAAAATATGAATGTGAATAATCATCACAAAGAAATCACATTAGTAAGGCATTGAATGAAGAAAATAACATGAACTATTCAATGTAATGATAAAAAGAAGGGATGGATTACTGGAATTTATTTTGCAATTGGCATCGATTATTTGGGAATAACCAATCGATAATTTTTTAGATGGACCTAGGTTCCTTGATGAAACGAGGTTTTTTCAAATAAAAATGGGCATGACTCTTGACACGTTCATGGAAATCTAGTAAGAAAATAAATTTTAATTATAGCTGAAAGACAGGGTTGGAGTATCCCTTTGGAAAGATGGGGTTGGAGTATCCTCGAGGATGACGAATAATTTTGACAGAGGAAGATTTTGAATTCTTAACAATTTTGAAAAAGTAAGGTTGCAGTATTCCTTTAGAAGGTTAGGGTTAGAATATCCCCAAAAATAACATGTCTGACATTCTTTAAAAAAGTCGAGTTGGAAAACTTAAGTTGACAAAACTTTGTAATTTAGAAAATGAGTGAGCATTTTGACACTTTTTGATAAAAGAAGTTATTGTGAATGAGGATGGTAAAGATGTAAAAAAAAAAAAGTTCATGCCTTGATACGAGCCTATGGGAGGTCAAAGCATATTTTCGAGGTTGATCAAGGTGATATGGTGACAGTCGAATGTCTCGAGATAAAGCTCAGGAAAACAACTTAATTTTGACCATAACTGAAAATAGGCAGATAGCATCATGTTATCCCACTTTATGAATTTATTCTAAATTGGTTTGAAGGTTTTAAAGGGTGAACAAGATACTATTAGAAAGGTAACTCGACGAAGATCAATCTAAAATTATTCCCAATATCCTAAAAAATCACTTTCTAGAGAAATAAATTTTTAAGTTTGGATTAATTATGCTATTGGCAGAGCATACGAGGGAAAGGTTGTGTCAAAATTTAAAAAATCACCTTGGACTCGTTTGGTATCAAAAAATTGCAAATGATACCTTTTCAAAAAGAGAATTTCATGAGTGTTTTAGAAAAAATGTTTAAAGGATTTAGAAAAATCATTTGGGGGCCTAAATGGCCCGATCAAAATACATGTTGCTTATTCTAGGGGTTCTGGATAGTTTAGATTTGAAAAATCATAACTCTCTCATTCGGAATGATCTGGGGGTGAATAAGACATCATTTTAAAGATAATTTTGACATACTTTGAGAGACAAATATTAGAAAATTCATGAAAAATCATTTAGGATTTTAAACTGATTTTTTAATTTGCAACAGTTATGCTGCTAGTAGGGGACAAAGTAAAGCAGGTGATACTTTTTTATTTTTCTTTGTGCATTCAGGTCCAAACTCGGGTCATTGACATTCGAACATTTATGGCTAAAGGGAAAGAGTTATATGAGCATCACGAACTCATTTGCATAGCTGCAGAGTAGTTTGGGATGATAAAACAACCCGTTAATCATACCATTCAAGTTTTTGACTAAAAAACAAGGCACAAACATTTCAGGAACAAGTGCAGAGCCATTTTTGTCAAAAAATCAAAAGTTTTAAGCTCGTTTATCAGGATTCTAGATTTGGAAAACTTAATTTTTCCTAAGATTTTTTGCTAACTTTAAGGAAAATACTAAGTTCATGTTATCCTCATCGGTTGAGGTTAACATGCTTAGCTTAGAGAGGTTCTGAAAATTAGTTGTTTACAGCCATCAAACATGCACTTAGATAAGGAGAAGACAATGAACATACAAGGGGATGGCACATAACATGAATAGGGATGCTAACTTCAGCAATGGTCTTGACAAAGAAAGTGTTATGCACACATCTCATGAAGTAAAGCATGCCGAAAATGACAATGATTTATGACAAAATGCAAGTTAACGTATAAACATGCTTGAGACATGCTAGGCTAAGGATATGTGCATGGATTAAACAATAACATGATACATGGATATGGCATAAAATGCATGAACAAGAGCTATAAAAAATAATGAGGATGAAATAAGACACTTTAAACATCAAAAGGGCATTAAGACATCCAAATCCTAAACTACCACAACTAAAAGCCACAATAACACATGAGAATCCTAAGAGGGTGATGGAAGCATGAAAGGCTTACTAAATGATAATGATGCTGAAAAACAGAAAAGGAAAGTGATTAAGTAGAAAGTTATACTAATAAAGCTTTAATTTTTGGTCAAGTGGTTGGAGCAACGGAGATAGCCTAAATTTTCCTATTTTCCTTTTTGTTAATTAGCAAGAAACAAGAGAAGAAGAAAGGTTTTGGTTCTGGTATGCGTGAGGATGATTTTTTAGAGTGTATAGTGAATGGGAGTAAGTGTTTAGGGCTATTTTTGGATACTGAGTGAAGGGCTATGAGATTCTATTTTTTTATGTATGAATGAGTTGGAAGAGCTGAAACAAACTGGAAAAAACTTTCTTTTTATTTACTGAGATATTAATTGCCTATTTATACCAGCACTTTCAAGCTAAATTAGAGGTCATTTCTCAAAGGGACAAATTTGTGATAGCTAATGGCTATACGGTGGCTGTAGGAAGCAATTTGCTGCCAATGTGAAGGACATAGGGTGGTTGGTTTGATTGTTAAAATTAGATACCAGTAAGTAGGGTGGCTGATGTTAATCTTTCTTAATAAACAAGAGAAGAGTAAGGTAGCATATGACATTGAGCCTCTATGATCCAATTTAGACTTTAAAAAAATGTTTTGATTAATTCACAAGTCCAAATTCATAATATGATATGGGTTTGGATCTTTTTTGATACAAAAATGAGTTAAAATTGAGCTTTGGATCAATGGTGGATGAGTTAAAAATATCTCGATCACAGAAAATGGCCTGCGTGTATCGATATATTGAAGAATATATCAATGCATTTGGTCCAAAAAACCCAGAATGTATCGATACAATTAACATTGTATCGATACTATGAAATATTGTATCAATACATCTATTTTACATAATGCAACTTTTGGTTCTAGCATGGCCTAGTATCGATACATGAGTTCATGTATCAATACATTTAGGCAAAATTATAAATTTTCCCCTATTATTTTTTTGTCAAACACCTAGAACTACGTCCTTGGATGCCATGTCCTTAAATTTCTTTAATATGATCCATAGACATTCTTAACCTCTTTAAAAATACTTTTTTGTCGAGTGATACATTGCCCAGGATCATCCTCCAGCTTACTAAAAATTAGCATGGACAAAATAAGGTGTTTGCAGTTGCCCTTCTTTGACCATTATTGAGAATCAAGAATAAGGCAAAGACAAATAGACACTATTTTGTCTGGGGTGGAATAACATTACCCAAAACACCTATAAAAAAATAAATTTTAATTAATACTTTGCTATGATAAGTGTAGTGCATTTGCAGTGACCTTGATGAAGGTTTAAATGAACTTTGTAGGGTTTGCCCTTCTTACTATGGTGTTAGGTTTTGTCAGGCTTGGCCCCCTCAAATGGGTACGGAGTAATGTGGATTTTGATATGGGTGCCACCAACTTGTGCGGGTTTTGACATAGACTTGGGTGCCACTAACTTATGGTAGTTTTGACTCAGGTGCCGCCAACTTGTATGAGCTTTGACTCAGACTAAGTGTCATCAGTTTGTGTGGGCATAAAAAATGTGCCACTAACTTATGGGCTTCGAATAGGTTGCCACTGACTTATGGGCTTTGAAAAGTGTGCCATAACTTATAGGCTTTAAAAAGATGCCACTGACTTATGGGCTTTAAACAAAGGGCTATTAGCTTATGGGCTTTGAGTAGGTGCCATTGACTTATAAGCTTTTAACAGGGTGCCATTGACTTATAGGCTTTCAAAAAGGTGCCATTGACTTATGGGCTTTGAAAAGGTACTACTAACTTATGGGCTTTGAATAGGTTGTCACTAACTTGTGTGCTTTGAAAATGTGCCACTGACTTGTGGGCTTTGAACAAAGTGCCACTGACTTATGGGCTTTGAAGAAGGTGCCACTGACTTACAGGCTTTGAATAGGGTGCCACTAACTTGTGGGCTTTGAAAAAGTGCCACTACTTATGGGCTTTGAAAAGGGTGCCACTAACTTGTGGGCTTTGAACATGGTGCCATTGACTTATGAGCTTTAAACAAGGTGCCATGACTTATGGGCTTTGAAAAGGGTGTTGACAAAGTTTTGCATAAAACTTCTAATGCAAGTTTTTCTTAACAAAAGTTCATGACAAAATTTCTCAATGAAAGAGTTTTGACACTAGTTCTTGACAAAATTCTTGACAAAGCTTCTGATGAATATTCTCAACAAAATTTTTTATAATAGTTTTTGGACAACAATTTTTTAATACTAGCATTTTGACAGTAGTTTTTTAATAAAAAGGGTTTTAAAATTAGGTGATGAAAAGAAAAGAACCTTACCTGAATGACACTTAGTCTGCGAAGCTTAGAGTTCTTACCAGGAATTCCTTGGAGGTTCAGTAAATCTGGCGTGAAGTGATATTGTAAAAATAATGATGTATGATGGTAATGTGAGTGCATGATATGAAATGCTATCATGGCATGATGTCAAGCTTAATACGGGAGATAGCCATAGTTCTTGCAAGTCATCCAAACTCTAATAGGGATTGTGATCCATTCTGGTTCAACTAGGATTGGAATTTTCCTAATTCCACTAGGGATTATAGGTTATCCCAATTCCACAGGGGATATCACATAAAATCTATCATAGGAGGTAGCCATTGTGAATTATCCTGGCTTTATTAGGGATGTGATGCTTTGATAGTCAAGTTATTCATCTATTTTCAAGAATTTGGATTATGGCATTTCCTGATTCGGGAGGCTCAACCATTTTCCTAACAACTTAAAGGCATTGTTAACAATTTGATGACTATTTGATTGACTAGGTTCATGTCTCTGGTTTTGATAGAATTTAGATAAAATGCACAGATCGATTTTTTGTTAGCTTGAAATGGTTTTTCTTAAGATATGGCTTATAAAAACAAGAATTGGTTTGGTGTATGGTTATGTCGAACGGTGTTTGGATGTGAAAAGTTCATGATCTAGACAATCAAGGCGCGAGCAGAGTTCCCTATGCTTTTCTTTTCCTTTCATTGTAATATCAAGATATCCTAATGCATATTTCAATTGATTATCAAACATTATCAATTAAATGATAAGCACAATATGAATTGTACAAGGGTTAAAAGAAACAAGGTAATATTTATTCATGACAACAAAGAGATATAACTCAGTATACTATTTAACAAACAAGTGATGGGGTGGCCAGAAGGATGATCTTTTAGGCAAAATATGCCTCTGACAATCATGACATGGATGTTCTTTAGGTGCTTTTTAGGATATTTCTCGAGCAATGAATGTGACTAGCATGAGCTGATCTTTAAAAAATTCCTAGGATTGTTATGCATTGTCCTACAAGTGCTCTCGGTTCATGCCCCATCCGAATTGATCTTTTCAAGTCACCCTTGTAGTTTTTTTAACCGTAGTTGGGTTGGCTACCCAAATGCCCTTCTCGGATTTTCATCTAGATCCTTTTTTTTTATTTTCTTGTTTTTTTCTTGTTTTCTTTTTAAAGATGCTTTTTTAGGTTTTTGCCCTCTACGTGTAATATTAGCCCGGATAAAATAAGGTGCCTACAACAGCTACAATCACTCAAAGATATGTTACAACAGCTTAAAGACTTCACTAGGGAATAGTTAGAGAATCAAGCCTACAACTAACCTGAGTTTATCTATTTTCTCGATTTTCTTTGATTTTTAGTCATTATTTTCCCATAATTCTTTTTCCTTATTTTATACCTAATTTTATTTATCTATTAATGTTGCTTGTGCTTGTTTTCTTGGCAATGTTAAGAGGTGTCGTTTTCTGAAAAATATAAGTTTTGAATGGTAAAAAGAGTAAAATAAAAATGTTTATGGTTTGCTCGATAAACTATGCTTTTGAATTCTCATTAAACTTTCTACCATACTTCATGGTGGGAGATTAGGTTTTTATATGAGGTGGTAGTAAGCTATTATCCCGTGATTGATCCTTTACATGGGCTAGCAATATCTTTTGGGGTATAATAATCCTAGCTTTTGTGATTGATCCTTCGCATAAGCATAGGGAAATGCATCTGCTTGAATTGAACCTTTTCATCAAGCCTACGATGGGCCTAGGATCAGAGTGCCTAAGCTGTCTTTATTGGATAGTGGAATGATTTAGGGAGTAACTTACAGTTAACCTAAACCTCATACAGTGAGCTATAGGAGCTACACCATGTCAAATTATACCAAAATAATATTATAATAATGTGAGGAGAATAAAACACTCGAGGAAACACTTCCTACCTTTCACTTCTACATCATTTTCATGTAGGCAATCATCAACTCACATTGTAGCCCACAATATTTTAAGCCTATAAAATTTTTTTATTTATCTTAATAAGTTATAGGACATGCCATTATATTGATGGCTAACATCATTTTCTTTTAGGTGACGGCAAACGAATGTTTCATTTATAGTCCCTTATCACATTTATGGGAATAAATGTGATCTAGCTTAATCATTATTCTGTCTAATGGATGACTTAGCACCTACAATTATTAAGATGATGGTGAATGAACGTAATTGTCAGGGTAGCCAGTTTTTGTCCAAAGATACCCTATGTTTCTCATTATATATGATTTAACCTATTTAGGCCGTTATGTTGTCTGCATAATGTCATGAAAAAATCTGTGTTTTCTAAGGTTACGATGAAAAGAATATGAAAAAGGCATGAACTAGAAAAAATTTTCCTTGAGGTATCGATACTATAAACTTTGTACTAATACTAAAGGCCCTAAAATATCAATACCAATAGCCTTGTATCATTACATCTGGTATCAATACAAAGAGCCTTGTATCAATATCAAGCATAATTTTTTTTTTGGTGTTGATTCTTATGCCTTCTATATCAAAACCACAGCCAAAAGTTTTCTAGGTATCAATACTTTATGTCTTGTATTGATACATTTTACCCAAAATTCATAATTTTAGCTTCAACATAACTCTATATTGGTACAAACATATTTTCTATTAATACCATGCCCTTTGATATTGATACATGTAGCAAAATTTTGGAATATGAATGACACGAAGCCTTATATCAATACTTCCATGCATTTATGTATACAAAAAATATGGATTCTCCTTACTTTTGACTTTTTAAACTCTTTAGCTTAGTTGAGAATGGTGGGAAATTGATCCTTACTTTTTTAAATGACCTCGATGGTACATTGCGTGATGACTTTTGATACATTGAATGTTAGCTCAAACAAAATAGGTTGTCTATATGAGGTTTTAAGGAAGTAGCCTGGGCAAAACCAAAGACTAAAAGACAACCTAGATGAAATCAAGGTTTTAAAATGGCTAGAATAAAACTGACCTTAAAACTACCTGGATGAAATTGAGGTTTAAAGAAATGGCCTGGGTGAAATAAACAACCTAAAGATAACTTGGACAAAACGAAGGTTCTAAGAAATAGATTGGGTGAAACTAAAAACCTAAAGATAACTTAGACAAAATTAAGGTTTTAAAAAAATGGCCTCGATGAAACTAAGGTTCTAAGAAATGGCTTTAATGAAACTGACCTAAAGATAATTGGATGAAATCGAGGTTTGAAGAAATAGCATCAACAAAATTAGAAATCTTAAAAAACCTAAACAAAACTGAGTTTTGTAGATGGTCCGAACAAAACCAATCTAAAAATAACCTAGATAAAACCAAGGTTTTAAAGAAATGGCTCAAACAAAACTAAGATTAGAGAGACACTATTTTGTTTAGGACCTAATAAGCTCTCCATAGGATGGCTTTTCTTCACATGCAATTTCTTAACTAACTATACATAATGAAAGGCATATTAATCCTCACTAATATTCCACTTAATCGAGGAGATGTCAATTTTGCTAGCCTTTTGCCTATCTAAATGGATTGGACTTAACAACTTGATCCTCTCCATGACCATATAAAACGGATGATATGCTATCTACTTCACTGGTTCTTAGCCTAACTAAATGACTAGGACTCAAAAATGATCTTTTACCTAATTGAATAAAGACAACAAAAAGAAAGCTAACTTCATCAACCTTTTGCCTAGTCAAATGAAGAGTAGGACAACTGATTTCATTGGTCTTCTGCCTAACCAAGTGAAGTTGATGGAAGAATAACTTTGTCTGACCTTCTATTTATTTAAATGAAGTTGACTCAAACCTAACTCCACCGACCTTTTATGTAATCGAATGAAGTGGACAAAAAAAATTTTCCTTTCAATAGAACATAACCTCCCTACAAGGTGCCAATTTTGCTAGATTTCTACTTAACCAACTAGACTAGACTTTTCTTTTATTTTCTCATCGCATACCAACTATATTAGATTTAACTAACTAGGTAAGGAATGATATTATTTAAGGTATTATCCAATTCGAAACAATCTTATTTCCATGGATATCACTAAGGGTATCTTCTTTTTGAATAATTCCTGTAATACAACATGAATGCGTATGCATGATTCTTATTTTCCTATTAATATGCAATAACAATACAGCGTTTATCTCAATGTCATTCATGATCCACTCTTTCTAGTGAACATTTGTTATGACAATTATGCTTTCACTTATCTCCTTCAAATTCAATTATGGCTTTCATTACCATATTTTTTCTTTCATTCCCATCCTTTTTAAAAGCATTAGATGCCTATTTCTTCCAACAGGGTAAAATTCTCTAGGGTTCATTATCATTCACAAACATTATAGTTGTTCTCGCCATTTTCTCTTTTAATTCTCCTACTTGTTTTCTTTTAAAAGCATTCAATCATAAGATTTCTTTACTTAAGTAATCTCAAACCTTAAATCAACAAAACTTAGAATGGATAACACTTTCTATCATAAGATATTCAAGAGAAAACATCTTAAACAAGTAAAACATAATCGACAGAAAGCTAACAATAAAAATAACTTGGATGAAACTAAGATTCAAAAAATGACCTTGGGTGAAACTAAGACTCAAACAAATAGCCTTGGGTAAAACCAAGGCTAAAAGATGACTTGAATAAAATCAAGACTTAAAAAAATGGCTTAAATGAAACCAACTTGAAGACAAACTTGATAGAACTAAGGTTCAAAGATGGCTTGGACAAAACCAACTTGAAAACAAATTGGACAAAATTAGGGTTCAAAGATAGCTCAGATAAGATATTTAGAGCTAAAAATAACCTGGATGAAACCAAGGTTCTAAGAAATAATTTAGGAAAAATGAGAAACCTAAAAATAACCTGGATGAAACTGAGGTTTTAAAGAGATAGCCTAGGTGAAACCAAAGAAGTAAAGATAACCTAGACAAAATTAAGGTTTTAAAGATGGCTCAAACAAAACTAACCTAAAAACAACTTAGATAGAACAAGCTTAAAAAAAATAGTTAGGGAAAACTAGTAACCTAAAGATAACCTATATGAAACCAAGTTTCCAAGAAATGGCTGGGCAAAACCAAAAACCTAAAGATAACTTGGACAAAATAGAGGTTTTAAAGAAATACCTTGGATGAAACCAAGCTTCTAAGAAATAGCCTGCACAAAAGTAGAAGCTTAAAGATAACCTGGATGAAACTAGAAATCTAAGAAATGACTCAGATGAAACAAACCTAAAAATAACTTGATAAAATTGAGGTTCAAAAAAACAACTTGGATAAAACTAAAAATATAAAAATAACTGGATGAAACCAAGGTTCAAAGATGGTTTAGATGAAATTAACCTAAAAATAACTTGGATGAAATTAAGGTTTTAAAAAAATGGTTCAAACAAAACTAGCCTAAATACTACCTTATATAAGCAACACCAAGACTATCAATTATAAAGTGTGCAAATACTTTATAAGATAATGCAAACGTAATTATTCATTCATGATGCGACCATTTGCCAGCCCTAAAAAGATGCATCTACACATATCATAAAAAATATATAATTAATGAATAATAATCCCAATGCGTATGGCATGATGCACTTGTAAAAAGTAATGGCAACTATAAAGCTAAAAAATTTTAGCTTATTTCTCTTTTGAAATGTGATGCAATGACACAAACCCTATCATATGATATTCTATATGGTATGTTATGAATGTTATGAAATGCCAACGCCTCAAGCTAATACTTCTTCAAACTAGTTAGCTATCTCATCTTCTTCTAATCACTTTTTTTTATGGTTTTAACATATTTGATACTTTTTATTAATTTTAAATGATCATTTTTCATCAAAAATATCATCAATCCCATAATCTAAACTATCATAATCCATCTCACTCTTTTTTCTTACCCTAAAATATCAACACTTATAAGAATACTTAGGTTTGGATCAACTTCCCTTATCTATTCCTTTTCCAAAAATTTATCAGCTCCAAAAGAGATAATTCTTTTTTTTTTTAATTATATACCATTTACATGATGATTTCTATACTTTTATCAAAAATTCGTGCCCTATTTTTTCTTTTCTTATACCTTTTGTTTAGGGAACTTTATTCCTATTAATCTTTTACCCCTCAATGAGGAGAGCATTTGCCTTTAATCATGACATCATTTCCTTAAAGCAATCATTCATTTTAGAAAAACATTTTCTTAAAATACTCATTTAAGGAAAACTAATTTTGAAAAACATTGCCTCCAAAGTATATAATAATCAAGTCTCTAAGTGACTGATAATTCACCACTAGGAAATTCCTTGGATAGTAAATTGGTCTTTTTCAAATTTGGTCAAAAGGTTTTACAAAAGAAGACTTCGATTAGTCTAAAAAGGTTTTATAAAGACAAAACATATGCCTTACTATCCTAGGCTTTAGAATGGATCATTCTTTACAAAACATGGATTCCTTAGGAATCAAACAATATCAATATTCTCATAAGTGTCCCTCTACCAATAACCCAATTGGCACTAAAATTAGCTGTGATAAGGTCAAGGTTAGGGAATCAATTTGGAAAGGTAAAAAGATCTAACTTTTTAAGTCAACCTCTCTAAATGAAAGCCAATGCCTTGGGATATTTAGGGATTTCTGTATGTCCCTAGGTTTTTTTCTTTATGACTATACCTCGATAATCCTATGAGTGACAATAAAAATTCTTCTCTTTTACCTTAAACTGCCTTTTTTTGGGTTTTCACCCTAGAGCTTAATTTTTTCTTTTTTTTTTTTTAGACCTGGTAATACTTGGCATGATTACATGAATATGAGGTGCATAAGGTCAAGAAACATGACACAACATGACATGAATACATTCTCAAAAAATATATAGTACGAATTATAAACTATCAAAATTGATATAAGTATAAAAACTTAAATGCACTTATGATATAACAAAATATATGAATATGACACAAATACATAAATTTTCTAGCCTACGTTTTGTCATTTTTTTGTCTTATCATGTTCTTAAGAATATTCAAAATTTTTCCAAAAGACAATTTCCTAAAGAATAGGCTTACTAGCTCAAATAGCCATACCTGATTAAAATGGACTTTTCTAGGTATGTAATGTAGGCTATGGTTTGGGGTTTAGAAAGAAAAAGATATATAGGCCTAAATTAAGTGTTTAAGGGTGAAAAGATCTAAGATCATTTCTTCTTATGAAGGCTTCATACCTTTTACCTTTTTTGGGCTGCACTTTTCTTTGTTTCCTCAGTTATTTCCCTTTTTCATTTTTATTTTTTTGTTTTACTTTTTTTAAGCTTTTTCTTTTGCTTTTACTTTTGCCATTTTTTATTTTTCTTTTGTTTTTCTTTTTCTTTTCATGTATGGAATCTTAGATTCTGAGAACTTGGTCTACTTTTGGCTTTGCCCTAATTTGTTGGGCCTTTCTAGAATTATAGAGTAGGATATCCATTTTCACACTTTCCCAAAAAGATTATCTCTTTTCATGCTTTCTTTGTGAAAGGTGCTTTTTAATCAGGGTTCATAGGATTTAATAATTCATTAGGCTTAAAAGGGGTAAGCAAGGGGAAATAATTTCTAAATTTGAGAAAAGATAGTGAAAGAAGGCCATTTGTCATCTCAAGCGCAATTACATGAGCTGAAAAGTCATTCTTCAAAAAACTAATTTTTAAACAATCCTAAGCATCCTAATCACATGATGTTACATTTAATTTTCATTTTTTTCATTTTTTAACTTTTTAAAATTTTTTCATGCCCAAAATTCGTGCCTCAATTCTCTTGTTTTTTCCTAGTCGATAGGTATCTCACTTTTCGATTAATCACTAATGAGATTATGGGATACCAAGATCAAACTCTACCTAAGGCATCATATGTTCAATAGGAATTTTTTAACTTTGGGAAATTAAAAAGATGATGGCTCAAAAGGGTACAAACTTAATGTTAAGCTATTCAAAATGTTATAGAAGAAATGGGCTTAAAAGGTTTCCTAACAACAAAAAATTTTGTTATTGATCCATCATGCCTTGTGACGCAAATCGATTTTAAAAAAATGATCAAGAAGTTTATGTTTCAAAGGCTAAAAAGAAAGGTAAATTTTAGCCTAAGTTACCATAGTTTTAGGGCCTTTACCAGAATATTTGATTCACTTAATTTCCAAAAGAATCCATGAATTTTAAAAAATTTGTTAACCTAGGTCAAGGCATTTATCTTATTTGTTGTTTCAGAGCAATCATAGCTGGAGAAATTCAAAATCAATTCCCTAAAGTTATGGGTCTTTTAAGCAATCACAATGGTCATGAAAATATATAGAAAATCAATGTTGGGGTATATGTTCATTCCTAGTACTAGCCATCAATATTCTTAAGACTTTCTATCATTATGCTTTTTTAATAATTCATTTTTTAGAAAATATTTTATCATTTTTGAAACTAAAATCTCTAAACTAAGCCCATCCTAATTTATTTCCATCAAACATTTCAAATCATGCATGTTTTAAAGAAAAGATGCCAATCTAGAGATATAAGTTCTTATCATAAAACATTTCAACCATCACATCTTTGTGCTTTCCCCTAAATGCATAACCAACTATTCCTAACCTTCTAAGCATTCCTTTTCATTATGACACCCAAATCCAATCATCCAACATTGATTAGGCATATGCAATTCCCTATAGCATGACCTTGAATTTGGCAATGATAATTATAATATGCGTTATCATCCTACCAACTCGAGTATGGTGTTGAATAGGCTCCAGGAGTTAGGTTTTAACAAGTGACGCACTAACTCTAAATAAGAGATAGGGAGCAGTTGAAATTGATCTTTTGACACTTTTCTATTATCCTTGACTTAGCATATTAAATGGAGGAACTCAAGCAAATCCTTAAGCCAAAGCATGTGCAACGTAATTATACCAAGATTCCATAAGGTACTAATGTGGTCCTTAAGAGATCCTGTCCTTGGAGGAGTAAAATAGATAAGGCATTAAGGATACAAGCAAAGCTTCCCATTATGGCTTGAACATCTGCCACTTTTGCTTTGGACATTTAATCCTCTTTGACACTATGTGCTTTACCTCTCTGAAGCTTTCCACTATTAATTCTATTTTAATTATTTCCCCAGCTATGACAATCTTGGAAAAATTCCTAGTAGCATTCCCCACAAGCTATCATAGAAAATGCAGACACCCATTTTGTCTAGGCCATTAGCTAGGGCATTGAAGGTAAATATTTTGAGCATCCTTGGAAAAACAAGTTAATTTCTAATTATTTTTTACTAAAGTAAGGTAGTTTAAAGAGCCACATGTACATACAAGTCATAATGGTGCACAGGTATCGGTACGAAGCTCTTACACTGCTAAAAATTTAAATTTTCACATGTTGTATTGATATAAGAGGGTTTGGTGTTGAGGCCTAATGAGTGGTATCAATACCTAGCATGTTTCTATCAATACGGACCTTAGTAGTGGCTAAAGTTTTGATTTTTGGCTAAAAGTATTGATACTCAAGCAATAATATCGATATAAGCCCATGAAGTATCGATACATACCTTAAGTCTTAAGATTGGAAACTTTTTTTGGCTTTTGGTATCGATACATGGTTCATTGTATTGATATTCATAGGGAAAAAATCACCTTATGTATCGATACAAGATGTTTTGTATCGATATACTAAGGCATTTTTGCCCAATTTGAGCCATTTTTTAACCATAGCATGGTTGATTTGAAAATCCAATTCAAACATGTTTCTTACACCAAAAATCATCAAAATTCATACTAGGCTTCAGCTTTGGGCTTGTGATTGGATTTTGACAAATTTTAAGGCTAAGGACAAGGGATATTTTATGACATTATGCAAATTGCTAAAGGGTAAGGCTAATTTTTCTCCACGCTCAACGGCATAAAGTGGCCTTGATTCACTATTTTTGCTAAGCAAACCAATGAGTTTGCATGTAGTTAAACACAATGCTTTGTCTCTGCATTAGGTACATACACCAAACCCCCATAATGCCTTTAATTTTTGTATTTTTTTGTCTTCATTGTCACATGGCTATATATCCCAACTTTTGCTTAGCTGAAGCAAGGGGACATATAGAGAACTTACACAGACTCAAAACATTCTCAGCAGAAAAGGCACTTATTGATGTGCTAAATCTTGGTTGGCCCAAGGTAGTAGGCCCAAAAATGAATAAGTTTAAGTATACAGGCCTAATCACATAATCAAGGGCTAAAAGAGTTAACTTTGTGTATCATATGCTCGATAAGGAAGATCCTTGAAGATTTTAGAAGTCTTCTTGGGCAAGAAAGTCAGTAGCATCCAAATTAAGAAACTTTTAGTGTACATATTATTACTTAATCTCCAAGAATTTTAGTTTTTCTAGGGAGATTTTAATTTCTTAGCTTGCAAGGAAATTAATTCCTTTAAGAGCAAGCAATACCTTATTTAATTATTTAGGATTTAGTTTCATTTTCTTATAAAGGCCTTTGGCCAAATCCTCTACTATAGATAAAGGACCATATGCATGTTTTTGAGACATTCAGAGTTGGTCAATAAAGTATTTGATTATTTTTAGTTCTCTTTTCGTATCAAGTCTTCTTGGTGGTGAGTTTATGAGACTTATATTTTAGGTTTCTCATCCCTAAAAGTGGTGTCCAACCTTTATATTGATTATGGCAAGGATTCTTATCAATCAATCAAGGTTTATTCTTTCCATTCTTTCAACTTTTAAATTTTAGATTTTATTTTCTTTTATTTTCATTTTAAACCATTAGAGACCTATTTTCATTAAGTTTTATTCTTACAAGGCACATCATTATTGGTATCAGAGCTAAGGCCTTTGAGGTTTTGAAGTGATAAACTCCATGTCAGAAGGTAGTGAGACCTATACACCATCAAATCGAAGATTGTAGTAAGGAATGAGTTTTGAACAAGCTATCTTATAGGCCTTAAATACGATAACGAAAAGCTTCATACACACTGGATCAACTTATGTGTATGGTAGAAATATTGGTTGTGAATCAGCCATAACGTAATCAGCTACAATGAGAAGGGTTAACCATGATAAAGGTGATGATTATGGTGATTTAGGCATAGAAGATGAACCTGAAAAAGCACCAAGGCAACATTGGCAACCAAGAACCTCTGATAATATCAAGATGAAGATTCCACCCTTTTATGGAACAACCTCTCTTGAGAGTACTTAGAATGGGTACAATGTGTTGAGAAAGTTTTTAAATGAAAAAAATACACTAAGGCTAGAAAGGTGAAACTTGCAGCTCTAGAGTTTACTAATTATGCAAATATGTGGTGGGAGAATATAAAGGCACAAAGAAGGTGTGAAAGAGAAAATCCAGTCTAAACATGAAGGCTTATGGAAAAGAGGTTTGTACCTTAATACTATAAGCAAGAGCTATTCCTCAAGTTACAAACTTTGCAATAAGGAGCCCACTGTGTTGAAGATTATATAAAAGAGTTTGAGATGTTAATAATGCCTTATAATTTACAAGATGCTCAAGAACAAACCATTGTAAGATTCATCAATGGGTTGCACAAGGACATTGCTGATTTGGTGGAGTTACAACTGTATACCACATTGGATGATTTGATTACATTGGCCATGAAGGTTGAAAGGCTGCACAAGAGAGGCACGTCTAGGATAAGTAAACCTTACACCTTATCCTCTTTTTCATCTTGTATCTCTAAAATAATCACAAAACTTAAAAACAAAAGAAGAAAGATCCTACTAAGGTGATCGTGGTTGAAAAAGGGAAAAAAGTAAAAAATTCCTAACACTTAACAAGAAGCCATGATATCAAGTGTTTTAAGTGCTTGGGGCTTGGACACTTAGCTTCTCAATGTACGAAAATAGGTTTTGATCATTCGTGAATCAGTTGAAGAAGTTGCTAGTGTAGATGAATCATATTCATAAGTAGAATAAAAAAAAAGTGCACCTCTTAAGGAAAGAAAATTGCTTGTTATTCGTCATAATTGGAGATGATGTGCCACATCTTAGTTGGCTTAAGGTAACAAGCCCAAAAGATGAGGAGTTCCAGTATACAGGCCTAATCACATGATCAAGGGCTAAAAGAGTCAACTTGGTGCATCATGTGCTCGATAAGGAAGACCTTTTAAGAATCTAGAAGTCTTAATGAGCAAGAAAGTTAGCAGCATCCAATTTAAGAAAGTTTTGGCGTGGAAATAATTACTTAATCTCCAAGGATTTCAGTCTTTTTTATGAAGGTTTTAATCCTTTAGCTTGCAAGAAAATTGTTAGACCTTTAGGTGGTGAATGAAATCAAGAGGGGG
>JBBYHO010487318.1:0-24037 GCA_038382025.1 Adansonia gregorii
GTTGTTTCATCATCCCAAATTACTTCAAGATTGTGGAATAAACTTATGTTGCCCATGTCATTCTTTTACCTTATATTATGGACGTTCATACGTCTATAACCTGAATTTAACCCCAAAAGCTAAAAATTCAAATAATCCCATTTTTTTCTTTAGTAGAATTATAGTTTGAGTTTAAAAAAATTATTTTCAAATCGTAAATGATTTTTCTAGAATTATTTTTTATATTTTCCCTTAAAAGGCATTGAAATACCTTTCCAACAGTGTCTTATTTGCCTTCTGATCACTTTAAATGAAGGAATTATGATTTCTTAAACCTTTGTTGTCTGAAACCCCTAAAACCAATATTTTACATTCTATTTGGGCCATTTCAGCCCATTATATGATTTTTTTATATTATTTAGATATTTTTCCCAAAATCTTCTTAAAGTTCTCTTTCTAGAAAGGTACATTTATATTTAATGATTTTGGATGAGCTTAAAATGATTTTTCGAAGTCCATCATGCCTTTCTCTTTATACATGCTACTAGTGTCAAGACAAGCCTAATTTCAGAATTAATTCTGCCTAGAAAATGATTCCTTATCAAGCTACCTTCCCAATGGTACCTCATTTACCTCCTGAAGCCTTTACATGAACTTAAAATAAATTTAGAAAGAAAGATGGTGTGATGTAATTCCTTGTTTTCAACCTAATTTTTAAAACACCTTTTTAAAGTTGTTTGAATATCTTGAAATGTATCTGATTGGTTCCTATATTACACAAGCCATTTAAACTCAGATCAAGGCTCAAAGTAAAAATAATTCGCATCCAAATTTTTTATTTCTTTTTTTTCAAAATACCTGTTTTAGGATAATCATTTTTCTTAAAACATCAAAACTTTCATTGTTAGGGATCACCACTCTAAAAAGATACTCTAACCCTATTTTTTGCAAGAAAAATACTTGACTTTTTTTCTCAGATTTATTCGAGATTTCTAACTATTTCTTAAATCATTCAAATTTTCATTCTTTAGATTCCAACCCTATTTCCTATTAAAAAACTTGAACTTTTTCTATCACATTCATTTAAGATTCCTAAATCATCAAAATTTCATTTTTGAGAATACTCTAACCCTATCACTTGAAAGGGATACACCAACCCTATTTTTTTCCTCAAGAATGAAACTTAACTTTTCTCTCTTAGATTCGTCTAAGATTCCTAGTTAGTTTCTTAAATCATTAAAAATTTTATTCTCAGGGATATTCCAATCCCATTTCTCTGAGGGGATACTCCTACATCATTTTTACCTTAAAATCTAAATTTTTTTTTCTTTTTTAGATTGCTCGGATTGTTTTAATCAAAGCCTTTTTCGTCCCTCAAATTACCACTGAATCTAAACATGTCTCCAATTTGTCATCCAAGTTATTTTTCAATAACCAAAGACAATTATAAAACATATTTTTATCGTCCCTTCTTTTTACTTCTTTTTGTTTACAATTATTCGTTTGTGAAATTATTATATTCTTTTATGCCTAACACGTTTCTTTCTTACAGTGATTATCATGCATTCATATTTAAAATTTATCTTTAAAAATATTACAAGGCAATGTTTCATGTTGGTATCCCCCTAGTATCTAATCAAAATATCAAAATTTTTAAAATTTAATTCGAAAATTATTTTCATAAAAAATCCCTATGCTCCTCATACTTTCACGGTGTATAGGTGATATAAATTTTCTTCCATAACTTAAATTTATAGTTTTCAGAAAACCTTATGCATAAAAAGGGATTATATTTAAATAATGACTAAATGGAACCAATTAAACCAAAACCAAAGTGAGATATGTTTAGCAAGTACTGATTTTGGGCATCATATGGGTGCTAATCTTTCCCCACACGTTACCAATTCTTGAACCCAACCAATGAATCTTTGAACTTTGTAAACCTTGAAATCAATGCTCCAAGTTTTGTAACTTGGAACATTATTTTCAATAAGCATCTGATCATGCCTAGCCTATAATAATCAGTGATGACTTTAAATTTATAGCTACTTCACAATAACTTTCTAAGACTATTTGGATGAGTAACCTATCTGACGATCTTTCTTCATTTCATATTATCATGCCTAATCCAAATCTCGATCGAGGGATAACTCAAAAGTTTAACCACACTACGATAGATATCTTTTAAATCGTGTGTGCCCACTTTGGATAGTTTAGAAAAAAGACTAAACAGGGATAAATGGCGATAACAAATTTCATTCCAAGGAAAATGTGAAAAAAAAGCTCTTCTTGCAGAACCAAAGCATTAATATCATGCATCATAGGAGGTGAACATGTTTTTGTAGACCAATAATTCCAAAAATAAAAATTATTATAAGAATCCATGTTATTTTATTACGGGACAAACTTTTTTTATGGAAAATAAGGGGAAAAGCTTTTCTTATGAAATTAATGCATGAATATCGAGTATCACAATGAAGAGCACATATTTTTGAAACATAATCATAAAAAATAGAGATTATTATGAGAATCTATGTTTATCTCAATTGAGTGATGGGCTTTGATTTTTAAGGAAAATGGTGGGAAGAAAATTTTGTTATGGAACTAATGCATCAATATCATGTATCCCAATGAGGAGAATGCATTTTTGAAACCTAATCATGAATAAAATAGAGATTATTAGAAGAATCCTTATTCATCTCATTTGAAGCACGAACTTTGATTCTATAGAAAATAATGGAAGAAAAGCTTTTATTGTAGAACCAAAGCGCTTATATTGTGTATCCCATTGAGGTTAATATGTTTTTACAGCCGAATCAAGAAAAGAATGAAGATATTATCAGAATCCATGCTAATCTGATTCGATAGACAAACATTTATTCTAAGGAAAATAAAAGGAAGAAAAGCTTATGTTATGAAACCAAATGTGTTTTTATAGCCTAAGCAGGAAAAGAATAAAGATATTATGAGAATCCATGCTCATCTAATTTGAAGGACAATCTTTAATTTGAAAAGAAAAAAAGGAAGAAACTTTTTCTATGAAACAAAGTGTTAATGCCGTGGACCCCAGTTTAGAGAATGTGTCTTGGCAAACCAATCATGAAAAGAATGGGGATTATTGTGACAATTTATGTTCATCTCATTTAAGGGATGAACTTTGATTCTAAGGGCAAATGTGGAAAGAAAAGCTTTTCTTGCAATTATAAAGCACTAATATCATGTATCTCAATTATATGAATGTGTTTTTGTAGCCCAACCATGAAAAGAATAAAAATTATTATGAGAATCCATGTTCATCCCACTTGAGGAAAAAACTTTAATTCTGTGGAAAATGATGGGAAGAAAAATATAACCAAATGATGAATATTGTGTATCTTAATAAAAATAACATGTTTCCAAAAACAAATCATGAAAAGAATGAAAATTACTAAAAGAATCCATACTTGTCTCATTTGAGGGATGAACTTTGATTCTATGGAAAATAGAGGGAAGAAAAGTTTTTCTTGAGAAACCAACATTATCAATATCATGTATCCCAATAAAGAGAAATTTTTTTGTAACCCAATCATGAATAGAATGAAGATGGTATGAGAATCCCTGTTCATCTCATTTATGGGATGCACTTTGATTTTAAGGAAAATAGTGGGAAAAAAGTTTCTCTTACGAAACCAAAGCATAAATATCATGTAACCCAATAATGCGAATATGTTATTATAGCCAATCATGACAAGAGTGGAAATTATTATGGGTATCCATGTTCAGCTTATTTGATGGACTTTGATTCTTTAAAAAATACTAGGAAGCAAAGCCTCTCACATGGTACCAACACTTGAATATCATGTATCTTAATGAGAAAAATGTGTTTTTCAAGCTGAATCATAAAAAAATATAGATTATTTGAGTGACAAACTTTGTTTCTAAGGAAAAATGCAAAAAGCAAAATTTTTCTTGCGTAGCCAAAGCATTAATATCTTGTATCCCAGTGAGATGAACATGTTTCTATAGCCTCGTAATGAAAAGAATGGAGATTATTATGAGAATCCATGTTCATCTAATTTGAAGGATGAACTTTGATTTTATGGAAATTGGTGAGAAAAAAGCTTTTCTTGTAGAACCAATGCATTAACATTGAGTATTCTAATGAGAGATTATGTTTTTCAAGCTTAATTATAAAAAGAATGAAAATTATTACAAGAATTCATGTTCATCTCAATTAAGTGAAGACTTTGATTATTAGGGAAAATGGTTGGAGGAAAGCTTTTATTGTGAAACCAATGCGTTAATATCTTCTATCCCAATAAGCAGAATGTGTTTTTGAAGCTCAATCATGAAAAGAATAGAGATTATTATGAGCATCTATGTTCATCATATTTGAAGCATAAACATTAATTGCATGGAAAACGGTGGAAGGAAAAGCTTTTATTGTGGAACCAGAGCACCAATATTGCGCACCTAGTGATATGAATGTGTTTTTATAACCTAATCATGAAAATAATTGAGATTATTATTCATCTCATTTAGGGGACAAACTTTGATTCTAAGGAAAATGGTAGAAATAAAAGTTCTTCATGCAAAAACAAAGTGTTAATATCGTGTATCTCAGTAAGGTGAATGTGTTTTTGTAGCCCAATAACAAACAAAATAAAGATTATTACAAGAATCCATGTTCATCTTCTTTAGGGGATAAACTTTAATTCAAAAAGATATTGGCAAGAAAAGCTCTTCTTATGAAACTAATGCATCAATATCATGCATCTCAATAAGGAAAATGTGATTTTGTATCTATTCATGAAAAGAATGGAGATGGTTATAGGAGTCCAAATTTATCTTATTAAAAGACAAACTTTGATTTTGAGGAAAATGGTAGGAAGAAAAGCTTTTCTTCAAAGCATTAACACCTTGTATCCCAATTATATGAATGCATTTTTGTAGCCTAATCTTGAAAAGAATGAAAATTATTATGAGAATCCATGTTAAGATCATTTGTGGGATAAACTTTGAGTTTAAGGAAAATGGTGGGAAAAAAGCTTTTTTTGCAGAACAAAATGATGAATACCATGTATGCTAGCATGGAAAACCCATTTTGAAGCCCAATAAAAAAAATAAAGATTATTATGATAATTAATGTTTGTGTTATTTATGGGATGAATTTTGATTTTAAGGAAAATAGTTAGAAGAAAAGCATTTCTTGTAGAACCAATGCATAATTATCATGTATCCTAATAAGGAGAATGTATTGTTGTAAGCCAACTTAATAAAAATAGAGATGGTTATGAGAATCTTTATTTATCTCATTTTTGGGATGAACTTTGATTCTATGGAAAATGGTGGGAAACAAAGCTTTTCTTTTAGAACCAAAGCATGAATATCCTATATCCATGTGAAGAGAATGTGCTTTAAAAGCCTAATCAAGAAAAGAATGGAGATTATTATGAGAATCCTTGTTCATCTCATTTGTGGGATGAACTTTAATTCTAAGAAAAATGTTGCGAAAAAAATCATTTCTTCCAAAACCAACGCATCAGTATCATGCATCCCAATAAGGAGAAGATGTTTTTAAAGCCTAGTCATGTGATGATTCGAGATTATTATCTTGCATAATCATAAAGAAAATGATAGTTATAAGAATCCATTTGAGGGATGAACTTTGACTTTAAGGAAAATGGTGGAAAGAAAAGCTTTTTTTATGAAATAAAAGCATGAATATTATGGGTCCCAATAATGTGAACATGTTTTTTGAAGATGAATCATGAAAAGAATGGAGATTATTACAAGAATCCATGTTCATCTCATTTATGGGACAAACTTTGATTTAAAAAAAATATTGGAAGAAAAGCTTTTCTTATGAAACCAAAGTATGAATATTGTGTATCTCGTGAAAAGAACATGTTTTTGAAGCCCAATCATAGAAAGAATGGAGATTATTATGAGAATCCTTATTCGTCTTATTTGTCTGATAAACTTTAATTTTAGGGAAATAGTGGGAACAAAGCCTTTTCTTAGGGACCAAAGCATGAATATCCTGTATCTTAGTAAGGAGAATGTGTTTTTGAAACCCAATTATGAAAAGAATGGAGATTATTATGAGAATCCATTTTCATCTATTTAAAGCATAAACTTAGATTTTATGGAAAATAGTGGAGAGAAATTTTTTTGTAGCAAAACCAAATCACCAATATGTTTCTACACCCTAATTAAGAAAAGAATGAAGTATTATGAGAATCCAGGTTAATGTCTTTTGGGAGATAAACATTGATTCTAAGGAAAATAGAGGGAAAAAAAGCTTTTCTTATGAAACCAAATGTGTTTTAAAGCCCAAGCAGAAAAAAAGAAAGATTATTATAAGAATTCATATTCGCTTCATTTCTAAGATGAACTTTGATTCAAAAAACTTAAGAAAAGAAAACTTTTCTTGCAAAACAAATGTATCAATATCTTCAATCCTAATTAGGAGAATGCATTTTTGCAGCCCAATCATGAAATGAATTGGGATTACTATGACAATTCTTGTTCATCTTGTTTGAGGGATGAACATTGATTCTAAGTAAAACTATGGAAAAAAGTTCTTGCAGTAGTAAAGCTTCAACATCATTTATCCTAATTATGTGACATGTTTTTGTAGCCTAACCATGAAAAGAATGAAAATTCCAATCCATATTCATCTCATTTGAGGGATAAACTTTGATCTTATGGTAAATGGTGCAAATAAAAGCTTTTCATGCAAAACCAAAGGATGAATATCATGTGTCCTAATATAGAAAATATGTTTTCGAAGCTCAATCATAAAAGTAATAGAGATTATTATGAGAATCCATATTCATCTCATTTAAAGGAAGAACCTTAAGAATAGAAATTCTTGTGAGAATCCATATTCATCTTATTTGAGGGATAAACTTTGATCTTATGGTAAATGGTGCAAATAAAAGCATTTCATGCAAAACCAAAGGATGAGTATCATGTATCCTAATATAGAAAATATGTTTTCGAAGCCCAATCATAAAAATATAGAGATTATTACAAGAATCCATATTCACCTCATTTAAAGGATGAACCTTAATTTTAAAGAAAAGAGTTGGAAGAAAAGCCTTCTTATAGAACCAAGACATCAATTTCATGTATCCTAATAAGGAAAATGTGTTTTAATAGCCCTGTCATGAATAGAGTGGAGGTGGTTATGAGAATCCATGTTCATCCCATTTAAGGGATGTACTTTGATTTTAAGGAAAATTGTGGGAGGAAAAAGTTTTTCTTGTAAAACCAAAGCAAGAATATCATATATCCCCATGATGTGAATGTGTGTTTTTAGCTTAATCACAAAAAGAATGAAAACTATTATGAGAATCTATGTTCGACATAGTTTTGGGATAAACTTTGATTCTGTGGAAAATATAGGGAAGAAAAGCTTATCTTGTGGTGCCAAAGCTTGAATATTGTGTCTCAATGAAGAGAACATGTTTTTAAAGCCTAATCCTAAAAAGAATAGAGATTATTGGAGTAATGCACTTTGATTCTAAGGAAATTATAGTAAAAAAACTTTTCCTGTGGAGCCAAAGCATTAATATTGTGTATCTTAGTAAGGTGAACACATTTTTGTAGCCTAATCATGAAAAGAATTGAGATTATTACAAGAATCATGCTTATCTCATTTAAGGGCTGAAATTTGATTATATGGAAAATGGTGCAAAGAAAAGCTTCTATTGTGGAATCAACATATCAATATTGAGTATTCTAATAAGAAGTTATGTTTTTCAAGCCCAATTATGAAAAAAATGAAGATTATTACAAGAATCCTTGTTTGTCTTAATTATGTGATGAACTTTGATTCTTAAAGAAAATGGTGGGAAGAAAAGCTTTTATTATAGAATCAATGCAATGAGGAAAATGTGTTTTTCAAGCCTCATCTTTTAAAGAATAAAGATTAGTACAAGAATCCATGTTCATCTCATTTGAAGCATCAATATTGATTGTATAGAAAATGGTGGAAGTAAAGCTTCTATAGCAAAACTGAAATACCAATTCATGTATTGCAATGATTTGAATGTGTATTTATAGCCCAATCATGAAAAGAATAATACTTATTATGAGAATCCATGTTAGTCTTATTTGATTGATGAACTTTGATTCTAAGAAAAATGTTGGAAGAAAAAGCTTTCCCCGCGAAATCGAAGCATTAATGTCATTTATCCTAGAAAGATGAACGTGTTTTTTGTAGCCTAATGACAAAAAGAATAGAGATTATTATAAGAGTCCATGTTCATCTTATTCAAGGGATGAATGTTGATTCTAAGAAAAATGATAGAAAGAAAAGCTTCTTTTATAGAACTAAAGCATCAATATCATGTATCCCAGTGACGATTGTCTTTTTGTAGCCCAATTAGGATAAGAATTCATGTTCATCATGTTTGATTGGAGAACTTTGATTCCAAGGAAAATAATGGAAAACAAAGCTTTTCTTCTGAAGCCAAAGCATTACTTATCATGTTTTCCTATTAGGCAAATGTGTTTCTATAGCCTAATCACAAAAAGAATGGAAATTATTACAATAAACTATGTTTATCTTATTTGAGAGATGAACTGTGATTCTAAGAAAAATAATGGGAAGATAAGCTTTTTTTAAGAAACCAATACACCAATATCATGTATCCCAATAAGGAGAATGTATTTTCCTAGCCTAATCATAAGAAGAATGGAGATGGTGATAAGAATCCAAATTCATCTTATTTAAGGGATAAACTTTGATTTAAAGGAAAATGGTGGGAAGAAGAGCTTTTCATGCAAAATCAAGACATGAATATTGTGTATCCCAATAATTTTGTAACCCATTCTTAAAAAGAATAGAAATTATTATGAGAAACTATATTCATCTCATTTGAGGGATGAACTTTGATTTTAAGAAAAATAATGGAAAAAAAAGCTTTTATTGTAGAACAAAACAATGAATATCATGTAACCCAAGGAGAGAGAATGGGCTTTTGTAGCTTGATCAAGAAAATAATAGAGATTATTACTAGAATCCATATTCATCTTATTTATAGGATGAAATTTGATTCTAAGGAAAATGGTTGGAAGAAAAGCTTTTCTTGCTTATCCAATGCATCAATATCATATCCTACATGGAAAATGTGTTTTTGTAGCCCAGTCATGAAAAAATAGAGATGGTTATGAGAATCCATGTTCTTCTTATTTATGACATGGACATTTATTCTATGGAAAATGGTGGGAAGAAAAGCTTTTCTTGTGAAACTAAAGCATGATACTGTGTATCATAGTGAGGAAAATGTGTTTTTAAAGCCCAATCACTAAAAAAAGATTAAATCGAGAATCCATGTTCTTCTTGATTATGGGATGACTTTGATTCTAAGGAAAATGATGGGAATAAAAGCTTTTCTTTTGAAAGAAATTCATCAAGATCATGTATCTCAATGAGGAAAATATGTGTTGGAGCCCAATCATGAAAAGAATAGAGATTTTTATGAGAATCCATATTTGTCTCATTTATGGGATAAAAATTGATTCTAAGGAAAATAGTGGGAAAAAAAGCTTTTCTTATGTAACCAATGCATCAATATCGTGTATCCCACTAAGGAGAATGTGTTTCTATAGCCCAATCATGAAAAGAATAAAGATGGCTATGAGAGACCATGTTTACCTTATTTGAGGGATAAACTTTGTGTTTAAGGACAATGGTAGGAAGAAAATCTTCTGTTGTAAAGCCAAAGCATGAATATCATGTGTCCCAATGATGTGAATATATTTTTGAAGTTGAATCACCAAAGAAATAGAGATTATTACGAGAATCCATGTACATCTCATTTGTGGAATAAACTTTAATTCTAAGAAAAATAGTAAGAAGAAAAGCTTTTCTTATGAAACCAAAGCATGAATATTGTGTATCCTAGTTTTTAAAGCCCAATCATAAAAAGAATGAAGATTATTATGTAAATCCATGTTCATCTCATTTAGGGAAAGAACTTTGATTTTAAGAAAAATAGTGGAAAGAAAAGCTGTTCCTGCTAAACCAAAGCTTTAATATTCTGTATCCTAGTAAGATAAACATGTTTTGTAGCCTAATAAAAAATAAAGATTATTATGAGAATCCATGTTTGTTTTCTTTGAGGGATAAACTTTGATTCTAAGAAAACATGTGGAAAAAAGCTTCTCTTAAGGAACCAACACATCAATATTATGTATGCTAATAAGAAGAATGTGTTTTTGCATCTAATCATGAAAGTAATGGAAACGGCTGTGAGAATGCAAGTTCATCTTATTTGAAGGATGAAATTTGATTTTGAGAAAATAAGGGGAAGAAAAGGTTATAGAACCAAAGCTTAAATACCATGTATCCTAATGATGTGAACGTGTTTTTGTAGGCCAATCATGAAATCAATGGTAATTATTACAAGAAATCATGTTCATCTCATCTGAGGGATGACTTTGATTTTAAGGAAAATGGTAGGAAGAAAAGCTTTTCTTCCATAACAAAATGATAAATATCTTGCATCCCACTAAGGAAAATGTTTTTCTAAAAAAGAATAGTAACTATTATGAGAATCCATGTCGATCTCATTTATGGGATGAACATTGATTTTGAAGAAAATGGTTGGAAAAAAGTTTTTCTTGCAAAACCAATGCATTATGAAAACATGCATTTGTAGCCCTATCATGAAAGGAATGGAGATAGTTATGAGAATCCATGTTCATCTCACTTGTGTGATGAACTTTGATTTTATAGACAATAGCTGAAAGAAAAGTTATTCATGTGAAACCAAAGCATGAATATCATCTATCGCAATAAGAAATTTGTTTTTGAAGCCCAATCACAAAAGGAATACAAATTATTATGAGAATCAATGTTCATCTCATTTGTGACGTTTTGTTGTAGAACCAATGTATCAATATGTGTATCCTAACAAGGAGAACATGTTTTAGCCTAATCATGAAAAGAATGGATATGGTTACGAGAATCCATGTTTATTTCATTTAAGGGATAAACTTTGACTTCAAGGAAAATGGTCGAAAGAATCAAAGTTTATTCCTCTAATAGGAAAAACCTGGTTTCTCATAACAATCTTATTTTTTTGTGACTGGGCAGTATAAACTAATTTTACTCATTTTAATAAACAATCTTCATGCTTTGGTTTTGTAAGTAAAGCTTTCCTTTCCATCATTTTCCTTACAATCTAGGTTCATTCATCAAATGGGAAAAACTTTGATTCTTGTAATCATCTCCACTTTTTGTGATCAGGCACTATAAACATATTCTCCTCGTTAAGGTCCACAATTTTGATGCTTTGGTTTTGCAGGAAAATCTTTCCTATCCATCTTTTTCCTTAAAATTAAGGTTAATCCATCAAATGGGAAAAACTTTGATTCTTGAAATATGATTAGGCACTATGATGATTTGGTTTACCAAGAAAAGCTTGTCTTTCCACCATTTTCCTTATCATGAAAGTTCCAAATAAGATAAGCATAGATTCTCATAATAATCCTTATTCTTTTGGTGATTGGTCACTATAAGAACATCCTTCTCATTGGGATATAGGATATTAATGCTTTGGATTGGCAGGAAAAGCCTTTTTATCCACCATTTTCCTTGAAATAAAAGCTTGTTTGTTAAATAGGATAAACTTGGATTCTCATAATAATCTCTATTTTTTTTTTGTTATTGAGCATTATAAGCACATTCTCCTCGTTGCGATATAGGATATTGATGCTTTGGGTTGGCAAGAAAAGCTTTTATTTCTAACATTTTCCTTAGAATACAAGTTCATCTGTCAAATAGGCAAACTTAGATTCTCATAATAATCTGTATATTGTTAGGCACAATAAACACATTCTCTTCATTGGGATACACAAAATGAACGCATAAGATTAGTAAGAAAAGCTTTACTTTGCACCATTTTCCTTAGAATTAAAATTTATCTATCATATAGGACAAATTGGATTTGCGAAACAATATCCATTCTTTTTATGATTAGGTACTATAAACACATTCTCCTTATTGGATACATGGTATTGATGCTTTGGTTCGGCAAGAAAAGCTTTTTTTTTACCATTTTCCTTAGAATCAAAGTTCATCTATCATATGGGACAAACTTGGATTCTTATAGTAATCTCTATACTTTTTGTGATTGAGTATAATAAACACATTCTCTTCATTGGGATACACGATATCCATGCTTGGGTTTGGCAAAAAAGCTTTTCTTTGCACTATTTCCTCATAATCAAAGTTCATCCCTCAAATGTGATAAACTTGGATTCTTTCAATAATCTCCATTCTTTTTCTGATTGGGCACTATAAACTCATTTTACTCATTGTAACACATGAACTTCATGCTTTGGTTTTGCAAGAAATGCTTTTCTTTCCATCATTTTCCTTACAATCAAAGTTCATTGATCAAATAGAAAAAACTTTGACTCTCATAATAATCTCCATTGTTTTGTGATTAGGCATTATAAAACACATTTTCTTCTTTGACGTACACAATTTTGATGGCTTGGTTTGGCAAGAAAAGTTTTTCTTTTCAGCATTTTTCTTAAAATCAAAGTTCATTTGTTAAAAAGGTAAACCTGACTCTCATAATAATCTCCATTTTTTTATGATTAGGCACTATAAATACATTCTCCTTGTTGAGATACATGAAATTATTGCTTTAGATTGGCAAGAAAAGCTTTACTTTCCACCATTTTCTTTAGAATCAAAGTTCGTCTATCAAATGGGCAAACTTTGATTCTCATAATAATCTTCATTTTTTTTTTCATGTTAGGCACTATAAAAACATTGTCCTTATTGGGATACATAATATCGATGCTTTGGTTTGACAAGAAAACTTTTTCTTCCCACCATTTTCCTCAAAATTAAATTTCATCTATCAAATGGGACAAACTTGGATTCTCATAACAATCCCCATTCTTTTCTTGATTGAGTACAACAAACACATTCTCTTCATTGGAATACATGATATCGATGGTTTGGTTTGGTAAAAAAGGCTTTTTTTTCTACCATTTTCCTTAGAATAAATGTTCATCGATCAATTGGGACAAACTTGGATTCTTTAATAATCAACATTCTTTTTCTAATTGGGCACTGTACACATATTCTCCTCATTAGGATACATGATATCGAAGCTTTGGCTTGAGAAGAAAACCTTTTCATCCCACCATTTTCCTCATAATCAAATTTCATCTATCAAATAGGACAAACTTAGATTCTTGTAATAATCTCTATTCTTTTTGTGATTGACCGCAGTAAATACATTTTCTTCCTTAGGATACATAATATTGATGTTTTGGTTTGGCAAGAAAAGGTTTTCATTCCACTATTTTCCTTTGAATAAACGTTCATCTGTCAAATCAGACAAACTTGGATTCTTGTAATAATCTCCATACTTTTCTTGATAAGGCATATAAACACATTCTCTTTATTAGGATACATGATATTGATGCTTTCGGTTGGCAAGAAAAGCCTTTCTATTAATCGTTTCCCTTAGAATGAAAGTTTGTACGTCAAATAGGATAAATTTGGATTCTCATAATAAGCTCTATTTTCTTATCAGTGGGCACTATAAACACATTCTCCTTGTTAGGGTATAGGATATTGATGCTTTGGGTTGGCAAAAAAAGCTTTTATTTTCACCATTTTCTTCGAATAAAAGTTTGTCCATGAAATAGGCAAACTTTGATTCTTATAATAATCTCCATTTTTTTTGCAGTTAGGCACTATAAACACATTTTCCTCATTGGCATGCAAGAAATTTATGCTTTGGTTTACCATGAAAATATTTTATTTCCACCATTTTCCTTAGATTTAAAGTTCGTTCGTCAAATGGGTAAACTTGGTTTCCCATGATAATTTTTATTCCTTTTGATGTTAGGCACTATAACCACATTCTCCTCATTGTGATACACGATATTCATGCTTTAGTTTGACAAGAAAACCTTTTCTTCCCACCATTTTCCTCCAAAATCAAATTTCATTTATCAAATGGGATAAACTTGGATTCTTGAACAATCTACATTCTTTTTGTGATTGAGTAAAACATTCTTTTAATTGGGATACATAATATCAATGCTTTGGTTTGGCAAAAAAGGCTTTTCTTTCCACCATTTTCCTTAGAATTAAAGTTCATTCATCAGATGGGACAAATTGGATTCTCATAATAATCTTCATTCTTGTTTCAATTAGGCACTATAAACACATTCTCCTTATTAAGATACATGGCTTTGATGCTTTAGTTCATCAAAAAAAACTTTTCTTTCCTCCATTTTCCCTAAAATCAAAGTTTATCCGTCATATAGGACAAACTTGGATTTTCATAGTAATCTCCATAAATTTTTGTGATTACCACTATAAACACATTCATGTCATTGGGATATATGGCTTTGATGCTTATGTTTGATAAGGAAAGCTTTTTATTCTATCATTTTCATTTAAATCAAATTCATCTGTCAAATACCATAACCGTAGATTCATTGGGCACTATAAACATATTATTCCATTTGGGATACACGATACTGATGCTTTGGTTTGGTAGGAGAACCTTTTCTTTCCACTATATTCCTCATAATAAAAGTTTTTCCCTCAAATGTGACAAACTTGGATTCTTGTCCATTCCTTTTGTCATTGGGCACTATAAACTCATTCTCCTTATTGCGATGCATGATTTTGAAGCTTTAGTTTTACGAGAAAAGCTTTTCCTTCCATTGTTTTCCTTAGAATCAAAGTTCATCCATCAAATTGGTTAAACTTGGATTCTCATAATAATCTTTATTTTTTTTTGTGATTAGCCACTATAAAAAAATTCTCCTCTTTAGGATACATAATATTGATGCTTTTGGTTTGGTAAGAAAACCTTTTCTTTCTATCAATTTCTTTCAAGTTAAAGTTTATTCATCAAATGGGTTGAACTTGGATTCTCATAATAATCTCCATTTTTCTGTGATAGGCATTATAAACAAATTTTCCTCTTTAGGATACATGATATTGACGATTCAGTTTAGTAAGAAAAATTTTTCTTACCACTATTTTCCTCAGAATCAAAGCTCATCCCTCAAATAAGATAAACTTGGATTTTTGTAACAATCTCCATTCTTTTTATGATTGGACACCATAAACTCATTCTACTTATTATGATACACGATCTTCATCCTTTGGTTTGGCAAGAAATGCTTTTCTTTCCATCATTTTCCTTAGAATTAAAGTTCAGCCATCAAATGGAAAAAACTTTGATTCTCATAATAATCTCCATTTTTTTGTGATTGGGCACTATAAAAACACATTCTCTTCTTTGGCGTACATAATTTGATAGTTTGGTTTGGTAAGAAAAACTTTTGTTTCCACCATTTTCCTTAGAATCAAACTTTGTTCATCAAATGTGCAAACTTGGATTCTTGTAATAATCTTAATTCTTTTTGTGATTAGGCACTATGAATTCATTCTCCTAATTGGGATGCATGAAGCTTTTGCTTCTAATTAGCCAAAAAAGCTTGACTTTCCACCATTTTGCTTACAATCAAAGATCATCTATCAAATGGGCAAACTTAGATTTTTGTAATAATCTCTATTTCCTTTGATAGTGGGCACTACAAACACATTGTCCTCATTAGGATACACGATATCAATGCTTTGGTTCTATGAGAAAACCTTTGCTTCCCACCCTTTTCCTCATAATCAAATTTCATCTATTAAATGGGACAAACTTGGATTCTTATAACAATTTTCACTCTTTTTGTCATTGAGTACAATAAACACATTCTCTTTATTAGAATGCACGATATCGATGCTTTGGTTTGACAAAAAAAAGCTTTTCCTCCTACCATTTTCCTTAAAACGAATGTTCGTTTGTCAATTGGGGCAAACTTGGATTCTTGTAATAATCTGCATTCTTTTTGTGATTAGGGACTATAAACTCATTCTTCTCATTATGATACATGATTTTGAAGCTTTGCTTTGGAAAGATAAGGTTTTCTTTCCATCATTTTCCTTAGAATTGAAGTTCATCTGTCAAATGGGAAAAACTTTAATTCTCATAATAATCTTCATTTTTTTTATGATTAGGCACTATAAATACATTTTTCTCCTTGAGGTACACAATTTTGATGCTTTTATTTGGCAAGAAGAGCTTTTTTTCTATCATTTTTCTTAGAATCAAAGTTCATTCATCAAATGGACAAACCCGGATTCTCAAAATAATCTCTATTTTTTTGTGATTAGGCACTATAAATACATTCTCATCATTAGGATATATCAAATTATTGCTTTGGATTGGTAGGAAAAACTTTACTTTCCACCATTTTCCTTTTGATGGGATAAACTTGGATTCTCATAATAATCTTTATTCATTTTGATGTTAGGCACTATAAACACATTCTCCTTATTGGGATACATGATATTGACGCTTTGGTTTAATAAGAAAACCTTTTTTTCCTACCATTTTCCTCAAAATCAAATTTTAGCTATCAAATGGGACAAACTTCTTGTAATAATCTCTATTCTTTATGTGATTGAGAATAATAAACACATTCTCTTCATTGGGATACATGATATCGATGCTTTTGTCTGACAAGAAAAGCCTTTTCTTCCACTATTTTTCTTAAAATGAACGTTTGTTCATCAACTGGGACAAACTTGGATTCTTATAATAATCTCTATTCATTTTCATGTTGGGCACTAAAAACACATTTTCCTCGTTAGGATACATGATATTGATGTTTAGGCTTGACAAGAAAACCTTTTCTTCCCACCATTTTCTTTAGAGTTAAAATTCATCTATCAAATGGGACAAACTTGGATTACCATAATAATATACATTCTTTTAGTGATTAAGCTCAATAAACACATTCTCTTTTTTAGGATACACAATCTCAATGTTTTAGTTTGGCAAGAAAAGCTTTTTTTTTTCCACCATTTTCCTTCGAATGAATGTTTATTTATCAAACGGGAAAAACTTGGATTCTTGTAGTAATCTTTACACTCTTTTTTGATAGAGCATTATAAACACATTCTTTTTATTAGGATTATTGATGCTTTGGAATGGCAAGAAAAGCATTACTTTTCACCATTTTCCTTAAAATCAAAGTTCATCCATCAAATGGGACAAAGTTGGATTCTTCTAATAATCTTAATTTTTTTATGACTAGGCACTATAAATCATATTCTCCTCTTTGGGGTACACAACTTCAATGCTTTGTTTTGGCAAGAAAAGCTTTTTCCCACCATTTTTCTTAAAATCAAAGTTTGTTCGTCAAATGGGCAAACCCAGATTAATAATAATCTCTATTCTTTTTGTAATTAGGCACTATAAATACATTATCCTCATTATGATACATGAAACTATTGCTTTGGATTGGCAAGAAAAGCTTTACTTCCACCTTTTTCCTTAAAATCAAAGTTCATTCGTCAAATGTGACAAACTTGGATTCTCATAATAATCTTTCATTTCTTTTGATTTTAGGCACCATAAACATATTCTCCACTTTGGGATACATGGTATCGATGCTTTAGTTTGATAAGAAAAACTTTTTTTCTCACCATTTTCCTCAAAATCAAATTTTATCTATCAGATGGGACAAATTTGGATTCTCATAATAATCTTCATTCTTTTCATGATTGAGCACAATAAACGTATTCTTTTCATTAGGATACATGATATGCTTTTGTTTGACAAGAAAAGACTTTCTTTCTACTATTTTCCTTAGAATGAATGTTTGTTTATCAAATGGGACAAACTTGGATTCTCGTAATAATCTTTATTCCTTTTGATGTTAGGCATTATAAATAAATTCTTCTTATTGGGATACATGATATTGATGCTTTGGCTTCATAAGAAAACCTTTTTTTCCCACCATTTTTCTCAAAAGCAAATTTCATCTATCAAATAGGATAAACTTGGATTCTCATACTAATCTCCATTCTTTTTGTGATTGAGCTTAATAAACACATTCTTTTTCGTGGGATACATAATATCGATCATTTGCTTTGGCAAGAAAGCTTTTCTTTCAACCATTTTTTGTTAAATGAATGTTCATCCATTAAATGGGACAAACATGGATTCTTGTAATAGTCTTCACACTTTTTGATTGGGCACTATAAACACATTCTCTTCATTAGGATACATGATATTGATGCTTTGGATTAGCAGGAAAATCCTTTCTATCAACCACTTTCCTTAGAATGAAAGTTGTCTATCAAATAGGATAAACTTGGATTTTTATAATAATCTCTATTCTTTTTATGGTTGAGCACTACAAAAACATTCTCCTTGTTAGGGTACAGGATATTAATGCTTTGGGCTAGCGAGAAAAGCTTCTATTTCCACCATTTTTTTAGAATAAGAGTTCATCTATCAAATGGGTAAACTTTTTTTCTCATAATAATCTCCATTCATTCTGTTGTTAGGCATTATAAACACATTATCCTCATCAGGATACAAGAAATTAACACTTAGGATTGGCAAGAAAAGCTTTTATTTCTACCATTTTCCTTAGAATTAAAGTTCATTTGCCAGATGGGCAAACTTGGATTCTCGTAACAATCTCTCTTTTTTTTCTATTGTTAGGCACTATAAAACACATTCTTCACATTGGGTTACATGAATTTGACTTCTAGGATTGGCAAGAAAAGCTTCACTTTCCACTATTTTCCTTAGAAATAAAGTTCATCCGTCAAATAGGACAAATTGGATTCTCATAACAATCTTTATTTTTTCTAATTAGGCATAATAAATGCATTTTCATTATTGGGATACATGGTTTTGATGCTTTGGTTTGGCAAGAAAAGCTTTTCTTTCTGCCATTTTCGTAGAATCAAAGTTCATTCATCATATGGCACAAACTTGGATTCTCATTGTAATCTCCATAACTTTTTGTGATTAGGCACTATAAACACATTTATCTCATTAGGATATATGGTTTTGATACTTCTGTTTGGCAAGAAAAGCTTTTCATATGATCATTATCATTTGAATCAAAGTTCATTTGTTGAATGCCATAACCGTGGATTCATTGGGTACCATGACCATATTTTTCTATTTGGGATACTCGATATTGATGCATTGGTTTGGTAGGAAAACATTTTTTCCACCATTTTCCCTAAAATCAAAGCTTTTTCCCTCAAATGGGACAAACTTGGATTCTCGTCCATTATTTTGTTGATTAGGCACTATAAACTCATTCTCCTCATTGCGATACATGATTTTAAAGCTTTAGTTTGGCAAAAAAAGCTTTTTTTTCCACCATTTTCCTTAGAATCAATGTTCATCCATCAAATAGGACAAACTTTGGATTCTAATAATAATCTCTGTTTTTTGGGATTGGGCACTATAAAAAATTCTCTCCTTTAGAATATATGATATTGATGCTTTGCTTTCGTAAGAAAACTTTTCTTTGCATCAATTTTCTTAAAATCAAAGTTTATTCATCAAATGAGTCAACCTTGGATTTTTACAATAATCTCTTTTTTTTCAGAGATTGGGCATTATAAACACATTTTCCACTTCAGTATACATGCTATTGACAACTTTTTTCGTTAAGAAAACCTTTTCTTACCACTATTTTCCTAAGAATCAAAGTTCATCCCTCAAATAAGGTAAACATGGATTCTTGTAACAATCTTCATTCTTTTTTTGGTTGAGCACCATAAATTCATTTTACTCATTATGATACACGATCTTCATGCTTTGGTTTGGCAAGAAATGGTTTTTTTTTCATCATTTTCCTTAGAAACAAAGTTCATCAGTCAAATGGGAAAAACTTTGATTCTCATAATAATCTCAATTTTTTGTGATTAGGCATTGTAAAACACATTTTCTTTTTTGGTGTACATAATTTTGATGGTTTAGCTTGGAATAAAAGCTTTTTTCTACCATTTTCCCTAGAATCAAAGTTCATTCATCAAACGGGCAAACTTGGATTCTTGTAACAGTCTACATTCTTTTTGTGGTTAGGCATGATAAACACACTTTTCTTTTTAGGATACATGAAATTGTTGCTTTGGATTAGCAAAAAAAAGCTTACTTTTCACCATTTTCCTTAGAATCAAAGTTCATTTATCAAATGAGCGAACTTCGATTCTCGTACTAATTTCTATTTCTTCTGATGCCGGGCACTATAAACACATTGTCCTCATTAGGACACACAACATCGATTCATTGGTTTGACAAGAAATCCTTTTCTTCCCACTATTTTCCTTATAATCAAAAATCATCTATCAAATGGGACAAACTTGGATTCTTATAACAATCTCCATTCTTTTTGTGATTAAGTACAATAAAGATGTTCTCTTCATTGTGACACATGATATTGAAGCTTTGGACTGGCAAAAAAAGCTTTTCTTTGCATCATTTTCATTAGAATGAACATTCATCCGTCAATTAGGACCAACTTGGATTCTCATAATAATCTTCATTTTTTTTGTGATTAAGCAAAATAAATACATTCTCTTTGTTGGGATGCATAATATCAATGCTTTTGTTTGACAAGAAAAGCCTTTTGTTCTACTATTTTCCCTAAAATGAATGTTCAGTAAATAGAACATGGATTCTCATAATAATCTCCATTCCTTTCCATGTCGTGCACTATAAACATATTCTCCTTATTGAGATACACAATATCAATGCTTTGGCTTCATAAAAAAACCTTTTCTTCACACCATTTTTCTTAGAATCAAATTTCATTTATCAAATGGGACAAACTTGGATTCTCGTAATAATCTCTATTCTTTTTTGTGATTAAGTTGAATAAAATACACCCAAAAAAAATAACTCGAAGCCTAAAGTAAAGAGAAGAGAGTTCAGTCTACAAGAAGCTAACAGAGCTTTAACAATTGGACATTCTCTTCCTTAGGATACACAATATCGATGTTTTGGTTTGAAAAGAAAAGTTTTTCTTTCCACCATTTTCCATTAAATGAATGTTCATCTGTTAAATAGGGCAAACTTGGATTCTTGTAATAACCTTCACACTTTTTTTAATTGGATACTATAAACACATTCTCTTCATCAGGATACATGATATTAATGCTTTGGATTGGTAAGAAAAGTGTTTTTATCAACCATTTTCCTTATAATTAAAGTTTGTCCACCATATAGGATAAACTTGGGTTCTTATAATGATCTCCATTCTTTTGTGATTGAACATTATAAACACATTCTCCTTATTGGGGTATAGGATATTGTTGCTTTAGGCTGGCAAGAAAAGCTTTATTTCCACCATTTTTCTTAGTATAAAAGTTCATCCATAAAAGAGGTAATTTTGCATTCTCATAATAATCTCCACTCTTTCTGTGGTTAGGCACATAAACGCAATATCCTTATTGCAATACAAGAAATTGATGCTTAGGATTGGCAAGAAAAGCTTTTATTTCCACCAAGTTTGCCCATCAAATAGGCAAACTTGAATTTTGATAATAATCTCTTTTCTTTCTGCGGTTAAGCACTATAAAGACATTCTCTGCATTAGGATACATGAATTTGATGCTTAGGATTGGCAAGAAAAGCTTCATTTTCCACCATTTTCCTTAGAATTAAAGTTTGTTTGTCAAATAGGACAAATTGGATTCTCGTAGCAATCTCTATTTTTTCCAATTAGGCACTATAAATATATTCTCATTATTTGGATACATGATTTTGATGCTTTGGTATGGCAAGAAAAGCTTTTCTTTCACCATTTTCTTAGAATCAAAGTTCATCTATCATATGGGATAAACTTGGATTCTCATTGTAATCGCTACAGTGTTTTGTGATTGGGCACTATAAACACATTCATCTTATTGGGATATATGATTTTGATGCTTTTGTTTGGTAAGAAAAGCTTTTCATTTCACCATTTTTATTTGAATCAAAGTTTATCTATTGAATGCGATAATCGTGGATTTATTAGGCACTACAAACATATTTGTCTATTTGGGATGCACGATATTGATGCTTTGGTTTGGTAAGAGAACTAGTTTTTCCATCATTTTCTTTAGAATCAAAGCTTTTCCCTTAAACAGGACAAATTGGGATTCTCGTCCATTCTTTTTGTGATTTGGCACTATAAACTCATTCTCCTTATTGCAATACACGATTTTTGAAGCTTTAGTTTGGTAAGAAAACTTTTCCTTCCATCGTTTTACTTAGAATCAAAGTTTAACCGTCAAATGGGATAAACTTGGATTTTGATAATAATTTCAAATTTCTTGTGGTTGGGCACTATAAAAAAATTTTCCTCTTCGGGATATATGATGTTGATGCATTGGTTTGGTAAGAAAACCTTTTCTTTCCATTAATTTCCTTAGAATCTAAGTTCATTCATCAAATAGGTCAAACTTAGATTTTCATAATAATCTCCTTTTATCTATGATTGGGCACTATAAACATATTTTACTTTTTGATATACATGCTATTGACATCTTAGTTTGGTAAGAAAACCTTTTCTTACCACCAGTCTCCTTAGAATCAAAGTTCAACCCTCAAATGGAGTAAACTTGGATTCTTATAATAGTCTGTATTCTTTTTATGGCTAGGCAGGATAAAAACATTTTCCTCATTGGGATACAATTGCTTTGGATTGGCAAGAAAAGCTTAAATTTTCACCATTTTCCTTCAAATCAAAGTTCATCTATCAAATGGGCAAACTTGGATTGTCATAATAATCTCTACTTCTTTTGATGTTGGGCACTATAAACACATCATCTTCATTAGGATACATGATATGGATGGTTTGGTTTGGCAAAAAAACTTTTCTTTTCACCATTTTCCTTAGAATGAACGTTCATCCATCAATTAGGACAAACTTGGATTCTCGTAATATCTCTATTATTTTTGTGATTGGGCATTATAAACTTATTCTCCTTATTACGGTAAATGATTTTAAGCTTTAGTTTGGCAAGAAAAGCTTTTCTTTTCATCATTTTCCCTAAATCAAAGTTTGTTCATTAAATGGGAAAAACATTGATTCTCATAATAATCTGCATTATTTTTATGATTGGGTATTATAAACACATTCTCCTCTTTAGGACACATGATTTTGATGTTTGGTTTGGCAAGAAAAGCTTTTTTCTTCCACTATTTTCCTAGAATCAAAGTTCATTCATCAAATGGGCAGACCTAGATTCTTATAATAATCTCTATTCTTTTTATGATTAGGCACTATAAATACATTCTCCTCATTGATATACATGAAATTATTGCTTTGGATTGGCAAGAAAAGCTTTACTTTCCACCATTTTCCTTAGAAACAAAGTTCATCTATCAAATAGGATAAACTTGGATTCTCATAATAATCTCTATTTTTTATGTTGGGCACTACAAACACATTGTCCTTATTGGGATACATGATATCGATGGTTTGGTTTGAGAAGAAAACCTTTTCTTCCCAACATTTTTATTAGAATTAAATTTCATCCATCAAATAAGACAAACTTGGATTCTCTATTCTTATTGTGATTGAATACCAATAGAGGCATTATCTTCATTTGGGTACACGATATTGATGCTTTGGTTTGGCAAAAAAGCATTTTTGTTTCCACCATTTTCCTTAAAATGAATGTTCATCCGTCAATTGGGATAAACTTGGATTGTCATAATAATCTCCATTCCTTTTGTGATTGGGCATTATAAACTCATTCTCCTCATTATGATGCATGATTTTCAAGCTTTGGTTTGGCAAGAAAAGATTTTCTTCCATCATTTTCCTTAGAATCTGACTTCGTCCGTCAAATAAGAAAAACTTTAATTCTTATAATAATCTTCATCTTTTTATGATTTGGCGCTATAAATACATTTTTTTTAGGGTACATGATTTTGACATTTTGCTTTTGGTAAGAAAAGCTAGATTCTTAGAATCAAAGTTCATTCATTAAATGGGCAAACCTTGATTCTTGTAATAATCTCTATTGTTTTTATGATTAGGCACTATACATACATTTTTCTCATTGGGATACATGAAATTGTTGCTTTGGATTGGCCAGAAAAGCTTTACTTTCCATAATTTTCCTTAAAATCAAAGTTCATCCATCAAATGGGATAAATTGGGATTCTCATAATAATCTTTATTTCTTTTGATGTTGGGCCCTATAAAT
>JBBYHO010487649.1:0-24026 GCA_038382025.1 Adansonia gregorii
CGCCAAAGAATAGTCTTAGTCAAGAAGACATTTTTCAAGTCAGGAAAATATTTTAAGTCGTACGCACTCTTAGATCCACGAGGATCCACCTCGGGGTATGTTGCGACAGTGTCTACAGCTACCCCTCTTTGTTTGTTGCTGAGAATTAGGAATATGACAAAGACCAAATAGACACATTTCGTCTAGGTAACAAAGTGAAAGAAAAATAAGATACGAATATACATATTAAAGCTCAATGATTAGAAGAGGAACTTTCAACCTATGGTGAAAATTAATATTGAAAATGAGTTGGTTGGGGCAAAAACGCACAAACCAACTAGTAAAACAAACTGACTGAGATCGAATAGTTAGGTTAACAAATGAAAAAAGTTACCTAGGACCCAGTCGATAGGTAGACAAAGGGTGTAAGATAATACCTAAAGTTAAAAGTGGTATATAGTAGTAAAGGTGAGAAATGTTTTGCTAAGTGATCCTACTTTTCAGGTTATTCTAGTAGCATTTGGTATGGTTTAACATGGTTTAGCTTATAAGGCTCACTATATGAGTTTTAGTCGATGCCTATTTTGATTTTCAAATCATTTTTTCATCTGGTAAGAATAGTCAAGGCACCCTAATCCTAGGCCTACAGTGGGTTTGGCAAAACATGTTCGATCTAGTGGATATATTTCTCTATGCAAATGTCGAAGGATACTTACAAGAGGCATAGGTAGCTTACCTACCAGAAGGTTTTGCCATGCCTTTATAGAGGGTTACTCACGAAGGTGAATGGCTCACTTCCTCCTAATAATTAGGATACTAACTGCACCATGGTGTTTGGTAGGAATCTAGTGCAAATGTAAATGCATGGTATGTCTCAGGGAAATAATCAAACCTTTATGTTTCACGCCCATATTACTATATTTATTCAAATCAATATTTATTTGGGCATGAATAATCCTTAACAATCACAAGATAGAAACATAAATAATAAAGATTAGTTGGCAAAAATACAAGGGAATTATATCTAAATATTGATAAAGACCGAAGAACTAAAAATTGAGTGAGCAATGCTAGTTATAGGCCTAACTCTCTCGATTTACTCCCCAGTAGAGTCACCATGTCCATGCCTTCAAAACTACAGATGATCCGTAAGGCATAGTGTGCTCGACTTATAAATAAATGATGGTTGGTCATAGTCAAGCCTTTAAGTTATCCTTGATTGGGATTTGGATTAGACGTAACAATATGAAAGGGAGAAAGACCATTGGGCAAGTGGCTTATCTAACTAGTCTTGGATAGCCACCATGAAATGGTCGTAAACTTGGAGTCACCACCAATCATTGTAGGCTAGGCAAGATCAGAAGCCTACTGAAAACAACATTCTGAGTTATCAAACTAGAAACATTGGTTTCAAGGTCTACAAAGTCCAGAGATTTATTGGTTAGGGTGAAAAGTTAGTTATCTGTGGGAAGGATTAACATCCCCATGATGCCCGAAATCATACCTACTAACTATATTTCATTTTGGTCTCAGTTAAATCAGTTCTATTTAGCCTTTATTTAGATATAATTCCCTTTAATGCATGAAGTTTTGTAAAAATAGATACGGTTTTCTTCTTTTATTTAAAAGAAAATTAGCTTATATATGCACCTCGAAGATGTGAGAAACATAAAGAGTTTTTATGAATATAAAGTTTGGATTGAGTTTTAAAGTTTTGATATTCTGCATTAGGCACTCTATAGATACCAACATGAAACATCACCTTATAAATTTTATTGGAAAAATGAATTTTAAATATGAACGCACAGTAATTACTACAAAAAAAAGTTAATGGGGTAAAGAAAGTGAAATATAATAACATCATAAACAAGCAATCACAAACAAAAGAATGTAAAAAAAGAGGAATCATTAGAATATATCTCATAATTGCTTTCGATTATTAAAAAATAACCAAGATGACAATTTTAGAGACCGTCTGGATTTGATGGTAATTTGAAGAACGAAGATGGTTTTTTTATCAAAGCAATCTGAGGCATCCAGAAAAGAGAAAGTTTTAGTGTTTTGAAGGTAAAACAAGGTTAGAGTATCCCTTCGAAAAGGTAAAATTGGAGTTTCCCCAAAGATAAAGTTAGAAAATATTTAGGAATGAAAAAAATTGTATCTTTTTTTATAAAACAAGAATGGAATATCCCTTTAAAGTAGTAGGATTGGAGTATTCCCAAAGTAGGAAAACATTTAAGAACAATGACAAAATTTAAAATTTTTAATTAAAAGTAGGTTTGGAGTATCCATTTAAGTAATAGAGTTAGAGTATCTTTAGCAAAAATTTTATTATGAAATCTTATTCTTTGTATTTTAATCTTGATCCGAGTTAAAAGGAACTGATGTAATGAGGAACCAACCATACGCATTTTAAGACATTCAAACATCTCGATAAGAGGAGATTCAAAAACTAAGATAAAAATAAGAGACAACATCATGTCACCTCTTTTCTTAAATTTATTTCTAGCTCGTCCGAAGGCTTTAGGTGATGAAAAAGGTATTGTTAAAAAGATAACTCGATAAGGTTTAATGTAAAAATATTCTAAAAATTCTAGACAGTTACTTTCTAGTTCAAAATTAATTTTTGAAGTCTATCAGCACATATAAGGGAAAAGACATGCCGAACTTTGAAAAATCATTTTAGGCTTGTTTAAAATTGTTAAATTGTGAACAACACCTTTCCAGAAAGGAAACTTCGTAAACTTTTTAGGAAATGTACTTAAAATTTTCACCAAATTCATTTGATAGGCCAAAATGGCCCAAAAAAATGTTGTAAGTTGGTTTAAGGGGTTTCAACCAACAAAAGTTTGAAAAATCATAACTCCCTTATTCAGGATGATATGAGGGCAAATAAGACACCATTAGAAAAGTACTTTGATGTCCTTTAAGGAAAAAATATTAGAAAAATAAAAAATATTATGTGGTTTGAAAATTATTTTCCAAATTTGGATTAAGTATTGTTAGAACAAAAAAAATTGGGGGATTATTTGATATTCTAGTTTTTGCAAATATAAACTCAAGTCTAGGACATCCAAACATCCATGATAGAAAGTATCATAGGCTTTGCAAGTTTATTCTATAATCTGGAGTAGTTTGAGATGATGGAATAACCTGTTGACCATGCTACTAAAAATAACCTGTTGACCATGTTACTAAAAGGAACATGAGACTCAACCTCAAGGTTTAATACTAAAAGGATTTCTTTTTTCAAAAAAGAACTTATTTCACTATGAATCCAAAGCTGAAATCTTGATTTACCCTTAAGATTGGGAGACCAATTTGATGAAAGCATTAAGTTTATGCTACTCTTTATCTATTAGAGGCAACATGAACCTAACTTGGGGATGTTTCAAAAAAATTAGGTTTTAAAAAACAAGCAAGCATTTTCATGGAGATATCATGAAAAAAATATAGCACATACAAAGATAAACATAAGATAAACATGTAAACATACAAAGATGATATTTTGACATGAAAATGGGTGACACAAATTTAAGAAGATAACAAATAGGGCATATAGAGATGATATGAATGTTTGAATAAGTGAATGGATACTCGAGTTGTCAAAACAGCATTTTTATTTCATAAGACTCCTTAAAACATAAGAAAATGTTTAAACATACCTTAGGCATGTTAAGGTGACCATTTAAATATAAAATGGATTTGTGAATATGGAAGGAACATGGCAAAAGATGCATGAACAAAGGCTTTGTAATGATGAAAATGAAGTATGGTGAGTTTATATATCCTGCAACATCAAGGTGTCATGAAGGTCATCAAAATCCTAAGACTACCACAGTGAAGGCAACAATGATGCATGCGAGCCTTAGAAGGGTCATGGCAGCATGAAAGGCTCACTAAAATGAAATGGATGATTAAAATAGAAATGTATGAAACAAGGTAAAAAATATACCAGCAAAAGCTTAAACCTTCCTCCTTTGTAAAAGCAGTGATTTTAAGCTTAGTTCTTTCCTTCTTTTTTTTTATATTATTTAGCAAGAAAAAGGTGAAAAGAAGAGTATTTCTGGTAATATGGTTGCTAGTAAGGTGTTTTAAGGATGAAAGTATGTGAAAGGTTGAGTTTTTAAAGGTATTTTGGTGGTGGTTTTAGAGAGCCACGGGAATAGAGGTTGGCTAAGGGTGAAAGGCAATAAAATAGTGTTTTTAGTGAATTTTTGAGCTAGAGTTGTTCGAGAATTTATGGGGATGGATGATGAGTTTTTTTAAATTGTTGGAGAGTTTTTTTGATAGCTGAGTTTTTTTAGATAGTTGGGAGAGTCCTCTATTCAATGCTTAGCCATTACTTTTAGAAATCAATGCAAGGGCATTTTTGATTTTTCCCTTCTGCATCGTGAAACATCTCTAGTTACCATGCTCAGCTGACTCTTTTTTTTTATTAGTTCTGCCATGCTGAGCAAGGAGGTAAAAAGGTTGTGATAGCTTATAACTAGAGATATGCCTGCCATACCCTTTTACGCCTACATATCTTATGAAAGTGACCTTTGTCATTGATTGTTTGGGCTTTAAAAATTTATTTGAATTCTTTAATGAGCCCATAGTTGAGATTTGCAATGATTTATGATAGTTCCTTGGTGTAAAAACATGTTTAAATTGGGTTTTCGAAGGCTAAAAAATGGCTCAAACTAGGTAAAAATACCTTGTATCAATGCAAAACATATTGTATTGATAGACAAAGCACTTTCTACTCCTGAGTATTGATATAGTAAGCTGTATATCGATACTAAGAGCAAAAAAATGTTTCCAATCTTGAACTTAGAGGCCTGTATCGATACTCTATGGATTTGTATCAATACTCATACTTGTGAATCGATATATTTTGCCAAAAATCATAATTTTTGCTACTGCCAAGGTCTATATTGATACAAACATGCTAGGTATGATACCACATCTCGGGTATCGATATTAAACCCTCTTGTATCGATACTACATGTGAAAATTCAAAATTTTGACTACGTAAAGCCTCGTATCATTACTTGTGCACTGATATAACTTGCAAGTACCCAGGGCTTCCCGAGTTACCTCAACTAGGTCACAAACAATGGGAAATTGACCCGTGTATTCATTTAAATGACCTTGGTGACACCATAAATAGTGGCCTTTAAATCCTTATTTTTATATTTTTCTTTAATATGATCCATAAGCATTTCAAACCTTCCTAAAAAAATTTTTTGCCTGATGTTGTGTTGCCTAATAGTGCTTGACGACACGACACCCAATAGTCATCCCCCAATTTTTATTTTTATTTTATGATTTTATCATCCATTACCTAACTCCTAGGATGCTAGAAACTAGCCACAGCATGAAGTGTCTGCACATAATTCCTAATTTTTATAGTTTAGTCATTTGAACTAATTTTTACGGTATAATTTTACATATTATATAAATATCTCCCAAAATTCTCTACACCTTAATGGTGTCATGCATGACACCATCACACTAAAAGATAAATATAATTAATATAGGTCAAATTTGAATTTAAAAAATCTAAAATAAATAAATAAAAAATAAGGTAAAGAAATTTGTAGAAATTAGAGGAACCTCCAGCATCATGCTATCCTTCATCCCCTATAAATAGGGGTTGTATTTCTTCATCTCAAGATTTTAGGGAGAAAAAAGTAAAAAAAAAGAAAAATAAAAAAGATCTATTAGATTTTCAAGTTTTTAAGGTAAACTTTTATACAAAAATTTTTGTTTTTCTTATTTTCATTCATTTGGGTAGAAATATTATTATTTTTATCTATGTATTTTTTGTGTTGTTTTTCTTGATAATTTCAAGTTGATTTATGCTGATTTATCCATTATTTAGGTTGATTTTATGTATATTTTATCTTGGTAAAAATTATGACACGTATATATAGTGATATTTATGCAAGTATGTGATAAAAAATATTTTTTTGGTTGAAATATATTCTTATCAACAATATTTGTGGCCTTGAATAATTTTCCATGCTTGATTTCATGAAATCTAGGACTATTTTGTAAAGTTTGAAACTTTTAGGGGCCTAAAAATAATTTTTTCAAAATTTTAAAAGCTTTGGAATGTTGATTCTAAGCTTGGCTAAATCTGATTTTCTATATTTTCTATGATGTTTTTATTTTACTTACCTTATTTTCTAATTATAGAAAATATAGGGACTAAATTGCAAAAAAATGAAAAACTTTTTCTTTGGCCATATAAGCTTTGCTGAACCTTGTAGACAATCCTCGGAGCATTTTTATGTTTAGTTTAACATATTTTAATATGTTTTATTCATTTTATACCATTTGGGGGCTATTTTGTAATTTTAAAAAGTTCAAGGACTAATTTGCAAAATATGAAAAAATTGCTTTATGGCCATAAGTGTTTGGCTAAATCATGTTCATGATTTTTAGTATGGTTTTTGTGATATTTCGTGATATGTTTTATGTTAATTTTTAGTTTTCTATTATTTAGAGACTAAATTGTAAAAATGAAAAATTTTGTTTCAAGGCCATCCATGCTTGGCTAATTGCATGTGTATACTTGTCAAAATGTTTTCATGTTTATTTTGATGTGTATGAATATGTTTTATGCATTTTCCATAATTTTATGGCTATTTTGTAATTTTAAAAAGTTTAGGGGCTTATTTGCAAAATTGGAAAATTTGTTCCAAGGCCATAGGTACTTGGCTGAATTTGTTTTATGATCTTTGGTATGATTTCCATAATTTTTTATGATGAATTTTGTGTTTAGTTATGATTTTATTTTGTTTAAGGACTAAATTGCAAAATTAAAAAATTTCAAAGACCATTTTGGAAAACTTTTTCTTTCAAGATTAATTGGATATTTTTGATATTTTAAGAATATTTTTAACATTCCTACAATCTTTCGTAGGGTGTAAAAATTATCAAAACTTTTCATATTCTTTTAGTTTTTCATTATGGTATGAAATGTAATTTTAAAAAGTTCTAAGGCCAATAAGTGATTTATACATTTTAGGTTATTTTTATGTCAAAAATACCATACAGGGTATAATTATTTTTTCATGTCATTTTTGAACCGTTTAGGTTATCAAGATACTTTTAGGTCGATGGTTCACTTTAAGGGTATTTTAATAATTTCCCTAGAATCGACCCTTATGTGATAATCGAGATACTTCTATGTCGAAGGTGTCTAGTATAAGCATGTTTGTTTTCTCATGATGTTATCTAGCCCTTTAGGTTAAAGGGTTACGTGTATGTTAAAGGTATGCCTTAGGGGTATTTTAGTGATTTATCCTAAAATCGAATCCTTTATGGTCATCAAGATACTCATATGTCAAAGGTGCATAGTAAGGATAGGTTTGTCTTTTTGTAGAGCTGTTAAGACCTTTTGGCTTACCAATACACTTTTATGTCAAAGGTAGACCTTAAGGACATCTTAGTAATTTATATTAGAACCAAGTCCTATGTGATCAACAAGATAGTTCTAAGTCGAATGTGTATAATATGAATAGGGTCATTTTTCTATAAACTTATAGACTTTTAGGGTACCAGGATACTTATATGTCAAAGGTACTCCTTAAGGACATTGCATTAATTCATTTCAAAATCGAGTCTTTTAAGGTCACCGGATACTTTTACGTCGAAGGTGTACGTTAAGGGACATGTTGGTCATTTCAATCAAACTAGAGTCATTAGAGTCGAGTTTAATACTTTTCATTAAAATCGAGTCTTAAGATCATTTTTAATATTTATACTAAAATTGGATTTTTTGTGTAGATTAAGGCAATGTCTTTGATTTTAAAATAGTACATAGTATTTTTCCCAGAATATGAGAAGGGTTCATGGATTATTTTAATAAGAAGATATTCTTTTTAAAAAATGAAAATCAAGAATTTTTTTAACGAAAAAATGAAACCTTGTGTTTTCCTCTAGCCCTCTAGCATGGTGCAAAAGATATTTTGATTTTTAAAACCTTTCGTATTCCACCGACTTTTCAGTAGGGTAGGACAGAGAATGATAAAAGCTTTAATGTTCTTTTGGTTCCTTGAAAAGGTGCAGAAGATATTTTGATTTTCAAAACTATTAAAAGCTTGATTTTATCATACATAATAATAAATTTGTTTCATAAACTTATATATTTGATATATGGTAATTATAATTAAATAACAAATAATAAAATTGAATAAAAATTGAAATTTATGTGAACACGAGATTAATAAGCTAACTATTATCGAGCATCATGAGAAAGTTGACCTTACTTTTTATTTTAACCAACTTGGACCCTTTTAAGAGATCTCTGACATGAGCTCAGACCTTGGAGTTTGTTTTTAAGGGCTTTATAACCCTCAAAATGTGAACTCTGATAGACGACCAATCTCACCTACCCAAAATAGATTAGTGGTGACTCCAAAAAATTGATCATTTTCTAACGACTATTTAAAGTTAAGTCGAGTGAATAATTCACCTTCACAACTTAGTCCCTAGACATGAGAAATAATGATATGGGCCCTAAAAGTAAAAGAATAATGGTATAATATATATGTATAAGAAAAATGGGTACACCCACCATTTTAAGTCAGGCTGATCAGGATTCATATCTAGGCCATGTTACAACCTCTTGGCGACTGCACTGGGGATAAGTTGAGATTCAGGCCTAAAATTAATTACGTGCTAACTCAATTTTGATTAATTCAGTTTCAAGTATTTAACTATAATTCTTGATATTTTCAAAACAAAATTTTATTTTTTTATTTATATGGAAATTTGCTATATATTGTTCATATTTTTTTCACTAACTTTATTGTTTTCTTTACACCATTATTTTTTAGGGAAATTTAGGATAGCATTTTTATTATGTTTGAAAGTGTCAAGTCATAAATGGTAAGTTGTTCCCTCACACACTCTCTGCACATTCATATGCATGATATTCTCTTCTAGGTATATAGAGGTGGTATAAGACCTAATATTTTAGGAAGAGGTGAAGTAACTTTGCCTTTGAGGTCTTAGCCTTTATTTGGGCTAGTGAAAAGCCTACCAAGTGTAAATTCTTACACTTGCCCAAGGTGTTAGCCTCATTATGGGCATGGAAGATACTTCCACTTGAATTAAACCCTTTCGACATAAACCGATGACATGTAGGGATTAGATACCTTGTTAGTTCCTTATAGACTCAAGGAATAATTCAAGAACCTATTTAGATGTCAAACCAGAACCTCATTTAACAAACCTTAAAGGCCTCACCTAGTTAGAGCTATACCTGATTCTAGAGAATATCGAATTAGGTAACATAGGGGAAATGCTTTTAACCCTTCACACTTATAATTTGATTTTTCTAATATCAATAAGTGTATGTTGTATTATTTAAGAAATTTTACTTTCATTTATTTCTTGTGTTAGTTAGCTATGGTATCCATAATCTAGGATACCTACAAATTCATGCTTGCATTTCTTTCTATATCTACAAGGTACACATTTTTATTTGTTTTTATGCTTATGTGTTCATGTTTCCTAGAATATACTAAAACTACTCTATTTATTGTATTCCAAGGATTAGAACATGGAGAATAATTTGTAGGCAATAATCAGTGCCATGAAGTCCATTCAAAAGGAGTGCGATCATGAGGTACATGAAACAAAAAACTTGGTCAATAGACTATTAAAAATGGTTGAGGTTTTATATAGGACAAAAAAGGAATTTTACTTAAGAGCATCCTCATCCTCAATGGATCTAGAAAGTTAATGTATGGGAGATCGATTTGAAGCATGAATAAAGGCTTTAGAGTGAGTTGTCGAAGGAAGAAACATGAAACCCAAAAGATAAAGGAATAATTGTTCAAATTCACAAAAATTTTCAGAGATTTTCTAGGTGATCCCCAAGAGCTACCAATTTCTTTAGCTTAACCTATGGCACTTGAAGACTTAAAGGTTCAATCAAGCATACCACTAAACAAAGATTCCAATCCTTACTTTATTTACATAATTGAAATAAAGCTACCTAATTGCACACCTATACAAATTAGTTTGCCTACTAACCTTACTTGTTTTTTTAGTATTACCCCATCATCTTTTAAAGCTAATACTAAGAACAAATCATGACCAAAATATCAATTTAATTCGATTCCATTGACCTATGTCGAAATTTACTTTTCTCATATTCAAAAATTAACTTGTTGCTCATGAATATGTTCTTCCATATCAACCTCTTTCTCTTGAATAGTATAACATTAATGAACATTGTGAATACCATGCAAGAGTACAGGGACATTTAATAGAAACATGCAATACCTTTAGAATGAAAGTTGAAAAACTACTCAATGCTGGCATAAATCGGGTTAAACTCAGATTGAATATTGCTCCTAGACTCCTGTCACATTGTTGAAAGCACTAAAATATCTGGGGCAATGTAGGGATCATGAAGATAACCTTTTGGCTATTAGGTTGGCATTGTAAATATATGGTTTAAACAGAATGACTAGAACCTACAAGGATTCCTTAGGAAAGTGAAGTGTTTAAGTAGTTCTTTTTATTATTTTTTGAATCTTGTAAATACAGTTTTGTATGCCAGTAATGAATAAACTAGAGTTCAGTTAATGAAGTAACAATGCCAAATCATGACTTGAATTCCACAAATTCTAACCTCTACAATAATCTTCATGCCTGATATTTATCCCATACATGACATCCAATTTGCCTCATCAAATCCTGTTTTATTCTTTCATTCATTTATTTGTGCATTTATTCTTTCATTTATTTGTGCATTAATTCATACTCTAATTTTTCCATTCATTAACATGTATACAAGGATAATAATAAAGAATTATGTGAACAAGACATATTCATGCAAAATGATCTAAGTTCTTTTTTTTTTTATTTCTAGGTGAAGTAACACAAATCGATAAAATGAAAGATACCACACAATAGAAGAAATGCAAGCACAAACTTTAAGTTCAAAGGAACCACTCAAGACAAAGGAACTAGTTCACCAACAGTTAAAAGGTATTACTAATACTTCTGAATGGCAACCACCTTACGGTGTTTAGTATGTGGAAAGTAGTTTCATAATACCTATGCATGCTAACCCTAAAGTTTATTAAAGGCCAATAGGTAGCATATGTGGGATCAAAGAGTGATTTCATCAATATATGCTAATGAGTCACAGCCGATGTAAGGTATGACTGTAATGGGTCAAGAAAATAAGGAAATCCATTTGAACTGCATCTTGAACCCCAATCTTTTATCATTCAATAGTCTTAATAGGATTATCCTTATATCTTGTGACTTTTTACATAAGTTTTTTCAATTCACATTTCTAAATAGTAAAAACAAGCAGTTTAGGAAGAAAGGAAAGAAGATAAATATGCACATGCTTCACCGATTTTCTATACTGAGCTCTTAGAATCAGATTATCTCTATCATTCCAAGAAAGCTTGGAATCATCTTTAGCCATAGTGGGAAACACAGACTTTTGTAAATTCTGATTTAAATTGCTTAAATGGTTACTTGCCATGCCATGAGCTTTTGGATTCATTTTCTTTGTTAAAGAATCTAGTAAAAAGGATGGCATGAGTGAGATGATAAAAAAACCATGTATCTAATGGATTTTTAAACTTTAAGAACTTACAATTTGATACACCTTATGATGTTCCACTAGCTGATCTATAATTTAACCATTAGGGATGCAAAAATTTAAAGCTGGTGGAGGTCTATTAAGAATAATTGGTCTAAAGGTTGCCGACCTTATGGTAGTAAGCAAATCAAGGAGAATTTCTATCTTAACTTTAAAATATGTAGATTGCTTTTTAGAAATTGTAAATTATGAAATGAGTTTTGATTTGTAAATATTGTGTATATTTGTATACTATCATCAACCATGAATTTTGTTAATAATGATCTCTAATATCTAAGACAATAAGAATATTTTGAGAACTTTTTCTTTCGTAAATGATCACCATTAGATTGAATCTTCTTAGAAACATCTTTTACCTTCACATATATGATTGTTCTAGACATCCAATCATAGACTTTTCACAACCATAGACTTTTCACACCCTCATGTTTTTTCTACAGATTCTGTGAAGATTAAACTAATAAGTGATGCTCTTGGAAAATTTTTAGGTATTGATAGTTTGAGATATGTTAAAATAACAATAGTAATGTCGAGATCTCCTACTTTGATAACATTTTACCATGACTTCTTTGACACTCTTCCAAATTCTTCATTTAGGAAGAATGAGAATACATATGAGCTAAAAACACCTTTTTCTTCTACATAAAACCTCTTGATTTAATGCTTCATAAGTAAAATTTAAAATTTGAAATGCTTTCTATGCCAATTCAATTTTCTCACAAAGGCTCAACCATAACTAAGATTCATCGGTGGCTATAAAGCTCATAATGTTAAGGGGCATACCTTGAGCCTTTAAAAATTGATTGTAATGTCATATTATTGAAGTGCTCAAAATGATTTGAGAAAAAAAAGCAACATTTTCCCTAGCGAAATGCTTGCCACTTTAAATGGTTATGTTTGAAATGGAAAATGGCCTTCTTTCTGTATCTCTTTGCAAATATAAAAAATTATCCCTTTACCATTTCCTTTGAGCCTGATAATTTATTTTTTTCTTTGAACCCTAATCAAGGATCACCTTTCACACTAAGGGGCAAAGCTTTAAAATCAGAAAGAGTAAATTTCATCTTGAAGTTACAAGAAGAATAAGTTTGTTGTCACGATAAAGTCAAAAATCAAGCACAGCTCAAGAAAATTCAAGTTTAAATTTCAAATATTGAAAGTTAAAAAAATGAAAAAAAAGTTTAAATTTTAAGTTTTCGAAGTAGAAAAAAACCAAGAAAGTTTAAATTCCAAATCCCATCAAAATGAAGAATGAAGCAAGCAAAAGTAGATAAAGAAATGAAAGTTTGCTTGTCTTAAAATTTTAAGGACTAAATTGTAAAATTAAAAGCTTTTAGGGACCATTTAAAAAAACTTTGTATTTTAGGATTAATTTGACATTGTTGATAGTTTAAGAATATTTTTAAATTCCAATGGTTTCTTGTAGGTGTGTAGAGATTATCAAAACTTTCATATTTTTTCAGTTGTTCATTAAGGTTTGAAATGTAATTTTAAAAGGTTTAGAAGCCTATTAGCAATTGTGCACTTTAGGTTATTTTGGATGTCATAGTTACCCACATAGGGTATAATTGTCATTTCATGTCATTTTTAAGCCCTCTAGGTTACCAATATACTTTTAGGTAGAAGGTACACCTTAGGGGTGTATTAATAATTTCCTTGGAATCAAGTTCTATTTGATCATCAAGATACTTCTATGTCGAAGGTGTACAGTAAGAGTACGTTTGTTTGTTCATGATGTCACCTTGCCCTATATGTTATTAGAATATGTATAAGTTGAATGTATTTCATAAGGTATGTTAGTAATTTACCCTAGAATTGAATCCTTTATAGTCACTGGGATACTTATATATTAGATGTGCATAATAGGGATAGCTTCATTTTTTCATAGAGTTGTTAAGGCTTTTTGGCTTACCAAGATACTTCTATATCAAAGGTAAACCTTAGAGGCATTTTAATAATTTATATTGGAACCAAGTCATATGTGATCACAAGGATACTTATAATTTGAAGGATAGGAGTAGGTTTATTTGACTATAAACTTATATAATCTTAGGGTACAAGGTACTTATATGTCGAAGGTACTCTTTAGGGTCATTTCATTAATTCATTTCAAAACTGAGTCTTTTAGGGTCACTAGGATACTTTTACATTGAACATAGACTTTAGGCGATATGTTGGTTATTTCAATCAAATTTGTTTTTGGAATCAAGTTTAATGCTTTTCCTATAAATTGAGTCTTAGTATACTTTTTAATATTTATTGCAAAATTGGAATTTTTGTAAATTAAAGCAATGTCCTAGTGTTAAAATAGTACATAGAATTTTTTCCAAATTATGAGAAGGGTTCACAGATTATTTTAATAACAAGATACCTTTTAAAAAAATTAGAAATCGAGATTTTTTTAATTTTAAAAAATAAAACCTTTTGTATTCCTTTAGCCCTCTAGTGGTGTTCAAAAGATATTTTAATTTTTAAAACCATTCTTATTCCATCGGCTTTCCAGTGTGCTACAATAAAGAATGATAGAAGCTTTATTTCTTTTGGTTCTCCAAAAAGGTGCAAAAGATATTTTAATTTTAAAAATATTAAGAACCTAATTTTCTCATATGGTACAATGTTAAAATTGAATAAATATCAAAATTTATGTAAAGACGAGATTAATAAGGTACCTATTATTGAGCATCACGAGAAGGTCAATCCTTATTTGTGATTGTAACAGACTCTCAGACCCTTTCAAGCAATCTCTTGTATGAATGTAGACCTTAGAGTTTACTTTTAAGGGTTTCATAACCCTTAAAATGCGAACTTTAGCAGGTAAGCGATCTCATCTAACCAAAATAGATTGGTGACCACTCTAGAAAAATGGTCATTTCATAACAACTATGCAGGGTTAAGTTGAGTGAGCCATTTATCTCAATAACTAAGTCTCCAGACACAAAAAATAAGAAAAATAATGATACAAGCTCTAAAAATAAAAGAATAATGATATACTAATATATATATATATATAAGAATAATAGGTACACCCACCATTTTAAGTCAGGTTGGTCAGGATTCATACTCGGGCCATGTTATGACATTGATTTATGATAATTTATTCATTATTTATTATGTATTTATGCATGTTTATGCTTGGTAAAAATTATAATATGTATGTGTATTGATATTCATAATGTGATGGAAAAATTATTTTTTTGGTGAATACATGTTGATCGAAACTAATCTTTGTTCTTGAATAATTTTTCATGCTTAATTTTGTGAGATGTATTATTTTGTTATATTTTAAAAAATGTAAAAGCTTAAAAATAATTTTCTAAAAATTTTTGAAGGGCTTGGAAGGGTGATTCCAAGCTTGGACAAATTTGATATTGATGATTCTATGATGTTTTTGCTTTTTAGGCTAATTTTATAAATATAAAAATTATAGGGACTTATTTGTAAAATTGAAAAAAAATTTTCCAAGGCCATATAAGCTTGGCTGAATTAATGGAGGAATTATTAAGGGTGTTTTTATGCATATTTTGTCATGTTTTATGTGTTTTGATATTTATGGGGTCATTTTGTAACTTTAAAAAGTTTAAAGGCCTATTTACAAATATGGAAAAATTATTCCAAGGCCAAAGGTTTTGGCCATATATTTGTGATTATATTTGGTATGTTTTTTCTTTATTAATTTTCATATGTTTGATGCATGATTATATGTATTAATTCATATAGAAACCATTTTGTAAAATTAGAAAAGTTTACGAATTTGTTTGCAAAAATCGAAAAAAGTTGTTTCAAGGCCATAAGTGTTTGGATGAATGCTTATTATGATCATTGGTATGATTTTCATGATTTCTATAATATGTTTTATATTATTTTGTGTGAGATTAAACTGCATAATTTAGAGTCCATTAAGTGAACCTTGTGTTTAAAATCAAAATCGTCTTTTCTCATATAAAATTTCCAATTTAGGAATATTTGTAGCATTCTTTTGGTCTTCTAAAGGGGTGTAAAAAATATTAAAACCTTTCATATTCCTTTGGCTTTTCAGTGGGGGTATGAAATGTAATTTAAAAAGTTTAGAGACTTATTAGCAATTTTTGCATTTAAGGTCACTTTTGACATCTAAGTTACCCATTTAGGGTAAAATTATCATTTCTTACCACTATCTAGTCATATAGGTTATTAGGATATTTATATGTCAAAGATATATCTTAAAGGTATTTTAGTAATTTTTCTAGAACCAAATCTTATGTGATTACTAGGATACTTATATATCGAAGGTGTATAGTAGGAATAGGTTTGTTTATTTATGATGTCATCAAGTCCTTTAGGGCTACTAGGATATTTGTACATTAAAGGTAAACCTTAAGGGTATTTTAGTAACTTTTCTAAGAACCAAGTCCTATTTGATCACCGAGACACTTATATGTTGAAGGTGTATAGTAAGAATAGGTTCATTTGATTATGATGTCATTGAGTCTTCAAGGATACCAAGATACTTTCATGTCAAATTTATAGCTAAAAGGTATTTTGGTAATTTTTGCTTACAATCGAGTACTTTCATGTTGAAAGTACTTCAAAGGACATCTTGGTTTTATCATCCATGTTAAGTCTTTAGCATTAGTTTTGTATGTGTAGTTGAAACAGAGACTTACGACAAAATTTTATTATTTATTATAAAATTGGAATTTTTAAATTAAGGCATTGTCTCCAATGTTAAAATAGTATGTGGAATTTTTCGCAGAACATAAAATGGATTCTATGGATTATTTTAATGAGATATCATTTTAAAAATGAGAGTATTAAGATTTTTTTTTATTTTATGAAAATAAAACCTTTTGTACTCTTTAGGCTCTCTAGTGGGGTACAAAAGATATTTTTATTTCTTAAAACCTTTTGTATTCCATTAACTCTCCATGAGGTATGGAAGAGAATCATAACAACTTTCATGTTCTTCAGTTTTCTAAAAGAGTGTAAAAGATATTTTGATTTTCAAAATATGAAGAACCTAATTTTTCAATACAGAATAACAAATTTATTTTATGAAATTTTTATAAATGAGAATTATAATTACATATCGAATATTGAAACCAAATAAAATTCAGAATTTAAACTAACACATGATTAATAAGGTACCGATTGTTAGGCATCATAAGAAAGATCAATCCTTAGTCATGATGTATCTGACTCCCAGGCCCTTACACGTGATCTTTAGTATAATCACAGAACTTGGAGTTTGTTTTTAAAGGTTTTGTTACCCTCAAAATACGAACTAAAACAGGTGACCAATCTCACTTAGCCAAAATAGATTGGTGGCGACTAAAAAAAAGGTCATTCCATAATTACTATTTAAGATTAAGTTGGGCAAGCAATTTATCTCAACGACTTATCCCCAAACATGAAAAATAAGAAAAATAATGATATATGGCCTTTAAAAAAATAAAATAAGAAAAATATGATATATATATATATATAGGAATGAGGTGTACACCTACCATTTTAAGTCAAGCTAGTTAGGATTTGTACTCGGCCATGACAGCTTGGTGACTTCACTAAGGACAAGTTAGAAAGTCAAGCCTAAAATTAATCTCGTGTTAAATAAATTTTGATTAATTTGATTTCAATCAATATATAACTATAAAAAATTTTATTTTATGGAAATTCTGGTATATATTCTTTACAACATTATTTTTAAGGGGAATTTAAGATAGGTTTTTATTATTTTTGAAAGTATCGAGTCATGAAAGGTAAGTTGTCCCTCCATACACACTATGCACATTCATATACATTAAATTCTCCTCCAAGCATATTGAAGGGCCATAGGTTACTAATACTTTAATGGGGAGCATAGTAGCTCTACTTTTTGAGTTGTTAACCATTTTTTGGATGACGAAAAGCCTACTAGGTTTAAATTCCTATGTTTGTCTCATGTGTTAGCCTTATTTCGGGCATGGAAGATTCTCCTACTCGAATTAAACCCTTTCTAACATAAACCTATGATGGGTAAGGATTAAGGTACCTCATCAGTTCTTTCTAGAGCTAGGGAACAATTCAAAAACCTATTTAGATGTCCAACCTAAACCTCATGTAATGAATTGTAGGGGACTCACCTAGTTAGACCCATACCTAGTTTTAAAAATTACTGAATTAGGTACACATGGTGAACGCTTCTAACCTTTTACTTTTATAATTTGATTTTTCGAATATCAATAAGCGTATATTGTTTTATTATGATAGATTTTCTTAATTTTTGACATGAATTCATATCCCATGGAAACTTGTAAATTCATTCATGCATCTTCTTCTTGTATGATCATGCATTCACTATTATAGCTAGGAAAATGAGGTATTTGCAAAAGCAATCCTTTTTGGCTACTTTTTCTTTCGAATCTTGTAAATATGCTTTCGTGTAATAGATAAATCGTAAGGTTTTGGTTAGTAAAACAATAATATTGAATCATGACTTAAATTCTTAGGACCTTTGCTTATATAATAATCTCCATGTTTGATAATTAACCAACTACTTGGCCTTTAATTCATACCATTAAATATTGCCTTATATTCTTATTCATTCATAATTTTTTTCGTTTATTCATTCATTAATCCATATATAAATTTTCTTTTCATTGATAATCATACAAGGATAATAATAAATATTAATGTTAATAAGACTTATATTTCTATAGACTAATTTAAGTTATTTTTTTCACTTAAGGTGAAATAATATGGAATCATAAGATAAAAAAAAGAGACATTACTTGACAAAATGAGAAAAAATGAGTCCAAAATAATGAAGGGAAATGGAAGTCGCAAATACTCCAAGCTACTCAAGGAAGGAAAAAGAGAAAAACAGTTATGAAGGAAAGATCTGTGCAAAAGTGAACCCATGATAAAAAAAATTACAAATAATCTTGTATCATATCAACCCTTTTACCGAGGATCTAAAAAAGTACAAGCTGAAAGGTGGTATATATGGGATGAAAAAGTGATTCTATCAGTAGATGCTAATGACTTATAGTCGATGAAAGCCAAGACCATAGAAAGTTTAGAAAGCGAGAAAATCCATTCAGGCTGTGTTCCTATTCCTAACTTTTCATTATTTAGCAACCTTAACGGTTATAAAGAAGGATGAAAGTTATGTCCACTTTTTTCATTGAATAATTAATGCTTATGTTACTAGTCAATGAAAGCCTTACAAAATCCAGAATCAAAATAATGCTACTATGCAGCATATTCACTGGCATAAGATAAAAAAGACCAAACCTATCATAAAAATAGAGTTAAAAGGATTGAAAAAAGATCATGGTACTATATAAAAGTTTGAAAAGAGTGTACAAACCTAAAAACTAAAATTAGGGTAATGCAACAATATCAACTAAGGGCCAAAAAAAGAAAAAAATTCTTTGATGGTAATATTCAAAGACAAGGCTTTAATGGTTATATTTAAAGCGTTCAAAATCTTTCATTCAAAAACAAGTCTTTGATGGTGATATTTGAAAATGAACCTTTGATGGTGATATTCGAAGCATTCAATAGAGTTTTCAAAGTCTTTAATAGTGATATTTGAAGATAAGTGTTCGATGGAGATATTTAAAAGCAAAACTTTGATGGTGATATTCAAAGCATTCAAAATAGTTTTCAAAGTCTTCGATGGTGATATTCGAAAACAAAGCTTTGATGATGATATTAAAAGCATTCAAAGAATTTTTAAGTCATCCATGGTGATTTTTAAAGACAAGGCTTTGACAATGATATTCCAAGCATTCAAAAGTTTTCATTCAAAAATAAGTCTTCGATGGTGATATTCAAAGATAAGGCTTTGATGGTGATATTTGATGCATTCAAAAGTTTTAATTCAAAAGCATGTCTTTGATGGTGTCAAAAACATGGCTTTGATGGTTCTATTCGAAGCATTCAAAAGAGCTTTCAAAGGCTTCAATGGTGATATTCAAAGCATTCAAAAGAATTTTTAAATCTTTCATGGTGATATTCAAACACAAGGTTTCTATGGTGATATTTGAAGCATTCAGACTTTTTTATTAAAAAAGTATTCAATGGTAATATCTAAAGCATTTTTAAAAGAGTTTTGAAGTCTTCGATGGTGGTATCCGAAGCATTATAGAAGTGTTTTCAAACACTTCAGTGGTGAAATCTGAAGCATTTTAAAGAGATTTTTAAAAACATAGGTGGCATATAAAAAGTTTTAATGATAGGAACCAGAATAATTTTCCATTACTTCAATGTCATATCTGTAATCTATTAGTGATGGTTATTGAACTTGTGTTCTTTTTGTAGGTCAAAACACATCCCCAATGAAAGAAAAAGACAAATCCCTTTAGCAGCTTTCCTATGTATAATAGCAAAGCACAAGCCTTAAGGACGCCAAATTGGTAAAATTTGATAAGTTGATGGATGCCTACGTTTGGTCTAAGGGTAATCAACTTTATAGTCATATGCCAATCAAGGGCAGTTTCTTTTTTAACTTAAATTTTATATATTTCTTTTTAGAAACTGTGAATTTTGAAATAAATTTTGGTTTATAAATGTGAGCATTTTGTCATGAACCATGAAGTTTGTCAATAATGATTTCCAATATTCAGAATAATGATAACATTTTGAAAATTTTTTCTTTGGTAGATGATCACCATTAGGTTGAACTCTCTTAAAAGGGTCCCTTACCTTCTATTTAAACCTAAATTTTCTCTTTCTGAATTGCTTAAAAGTCAAACAAATAGGTTATGCTCTTAAAAGACTCAGATATTGATAGTTTGACATGTGTCAGAAGAATTACAGTAATTTTAAAATCTCCCTCATTTGGGTAATGTTTTGCCACAACTTCATGACACTTTTCTAAATCCTTGATTTAGGAATAATAAAAGTACCTATAAGCCAAAAATCTCTTTTTCCTTTGGATAAAACTTTTTCAATCCAATGCATAAGATAATAGATTTTAAGTTTTCCCATGCTAATTCAATTTTGTCTCTCAAAGGGTCAATCAAAACCATGATCCATTGGTAGCTATGAAACTAAATATGTTAAAAGGGAATAACTTAAGCCTTTAAAAGTTGAGTGCAACATCATGTTATTGAGGTATTCAAAATGATTTCAGAAAGAAAGCAACCCTTTTTCTAGCAAAATGTTTGCCAGTTAAAATGGTTTTGTTTAAAATGAAAAATGGCTTTTTTCTCTATCCTTTTGCAAATATAGATAATTATCCCTTTTGCAGTCCCTTTTGAGCCTAATGATTTATTCTTTCTTTAAACCCTAATCAAGGATTACCCTTTACACTACGAGGTAAGTTAAGTATAGCTTTAAGAACAAAAAGGTCAAATTCCATTTTAAGGTTATAAGAAAAGAAAAGTTAGTTGTCACAATGTAAAATTTAAAGACTAAAGAAAGTTTAAATTTGAAGTGCAAATATTCAAAGTGAAAAATAAAGAAAGTTCAAATATTCAATGTAATGAATGAAGAAAATTTAAAGATTTTTTAAAATGAAGAATGAAGAAAAACATGATGAAAAAAAAATAAAGAAAAGCAAAAAAACAATGAAAAACAAAAAACAGATAAAGAAATGAAGATTTGTTTGTCTTGAAAGACATGATGGATTCAATTCCTTCTAAAGGAAATTGATCGTTAATTTAGTTACCCTTAAAAAAATAAATTTGGGGCTATTTATCTTTTTTTTGAACCCTAAACCATGGTGTTCATTATGTACCTATAAAAGTCCATTTTGATCGACATGGCTATTCGAGCTATCAAGCCATTCCTAGGAATCTCCTTTTAAATTCATCTTGTTGGATGTTTTTGAGTCCTCAAGAATATGATGTGGCAATCAATTAAAAATTAAGTGCTAGAGTGAAAACCCAACAAGGGCAATCTAAAACAAACACAAGGCTTTGGAATTGCTTTTAAACCAATATAGGTAGTTACCAAATTCACAACATGGCCTGGACACGAATCCTTGCAGGTGCAACTTAAAATGACTAGTGTACCCTTCATTCTTATATATATCTATCTATCATTATTCTTTTATTTTTAGGGGCCATATTATTATTACTTTTTTTATCATTCATGTCTGATAACTAAGTTGTCGAGATGAATCATTCACTGGACTCTAAATAGTTATTAAGAAATGACCATTATTTGGAGTCACCATGAATCTATTTCAATCAAGTAAGATTGGTCACCTGCCAAAATTTGTATATCAAAGGTTACAAATCCTTTAAAATAAACTCTAAGTCTGCACTAATACCAGAGATCGCTTGAAAGGATCTAAGAGTCAGTTACGATCACAAGTATGGATTCAATTTCTTATTATGCTCGGTAATCGATACCTTATTAATCACATGTTAATTTAAATTTAAATTTTTATTTGGTTTCAATATATTATATTTAATTATAATTCCCATAAATATTATTTTATTAAACAAATTTATTATTTCGAGAAAGTTTAGTTTTAATGCTTTTGGAAATTAAAATATCTTCCATACTGACTTGGAGAACTAAGAGAACATGACAGTTTTTTATTATTCTCTGTCATATCTCATTAGAGAACTTATGGAATATAAAAAGTTTTAAACATCAAAATATCTTTTATACCTCGCTAGAAAGCCTATAGAATACAAAAGGTTTTATTTTTATGAAAATTAAAAATCCTGACTTTTTATTTAGAAAAGATATCTTGTTGTTAAAATACTTCGTGAAATACTCCTTATACACCATAATCATCTTTCAAATCTTATTGTCCTTATTTCTATCAATTTCTACCCATTTGTATATAAAATTACCAATTTTGTTAAAAAAAGTAAAAAATGCCATCTGGTTAAGAAATTATCAAATTTTTGTCAATCCAAGTCTTTTAATCTTGTCTTTTCAAAAGTGTCAAAAATCAAAATTTCTTTCCCTCGAACTTTTCCAAAATTTTTTTGCAATTCCAAACCTCATTTCACGCTTCATCAACCAACGAGTCCAAACACATCTAGGAAAATTGCTAATTTGGTTTTTTCCAAATAATTAATAACAATTACAAGAGACATCCTGATCGACCCTTCCTTTTTTTGTTTTTTTGTGTGATTTATTTTACACAATAACATTTTATTTTTCCTATATCTTATGAACATGCTTTCTTTTATGGTGTTCATTTTGTATTCATATTTCTAAATTCTTTTCGAAAATCACCAAGGCAATGATTCATGTCAGTATCCCTCTAGTGCTTGAACAAAATATTTGATTTTCAAAAATAAATTTGGAGATCATTTTTGTCAAAAGTAATCTCTATGTTTATCTTCTCTTCTAGATGCATACGAAATTAAAACTTTCATTATACTCGAATTTACTTTAAACAAATTCATGCATAAAAAGGAGATTATAGCAAAATAATAACAAGTCAAAACCAAGGAAACAATCAATATAAGACCTGGCTAGATGTTATCGATTTCGTTGTCATAGGGTGCTAATCCCCACACGTAACTAATTTCTAAACCCAACCGTTGATCTTTAGACTATGCAAATCTTTGGAATCAATTTTTTGAGTTTTGTAACTTGAAATATCTATTTCAATAAGAATTGATCACGCCTAGCCCAAATAATTGATGGTGACTCCAAGTGTTGGCCACTTCGTAGAGACCACTCCATAACTAGTTAGATAAGCAATGTATCTGACAATCTTCCACTTAATCGAAAGTGGAGAATTTGAATTTTCTTACTTCTATCACATCAAAAGGAATGAAACCTGGTCAAAAAGGCATTTCCTCATAGAATTTTATAGTTTCTTTTACAAATTAAGTCATGCACACTTTCCACTTCGTGAGATTTCAGGGGACATGTTGTGAAAGCTTAGCAAAAACACTAGAGATGATCTATAGAGTTAGGCCTACAACTAGCTGTGACTTAGTTCTCAATTCTTTTGGGTTTCGATCATTATCTAACTACAATCCTCTTTCATTTTTGCTTACTAATCTTTCACTTGTCGTGATTCTTGTCTTGTAATTGCTAAGGAATAACTTGTACTAGAATAAATGGTCATCGATTTGATAGGTAGTAATAACAAGTAAAGAAAAAGGTTTGACTATTTTCCCAACACATACTATGCATTTACATTCTCATTAACTTTTACTAAATCCAATGGTGGGATATTAAGGTCCTAAACATTAGAGGGAAGTGAGCTACCTACCTTTGTGAGTAAGCCTTTGCATAGGCATAGCAAAAACTTTAAAGATGTACATTAACCATAAATCCTAGAAGTAACCTTCCACATTTGCATAGGGAGAAACATCCACTGAATCAAACCTATTCCATTAGGCCTACAATAAGCCTAGTATTAGGATGCCTGGTTGTCTTAGTGGATCAATTTGGGTACCAATTCAGATGTTAACTCAAACTTCATCTAGTGAGCCCTGTAGACACCTTTTTTGTCCAAGCTAATTTG